>VZUI01074979.1:0-11120 GCA_013401135.1 Cettia cetti
AGGGAGGGAGGGAGGGAGGGAGGGGGGAGGTGTTTCTTTCACATATTCCCTGTGGGTCCAATGTCAATGATTAGCTATATACAGCCAGGCTTTGACCAGCATTAACTCCACTGTTCCTTTGAGAGCAACAAAGAGCTTCATCTTCTACATTAATTATAAAAGGAAATATTTGTGTATCTTTCCTAACAGGTGAAATGTAAGCACTGCTCATAAAAATTTCATGAAAGTGGTAGCTTAGGCCAGCATGACTTTTGTCTGAAGTCATAGTGAGACTCAGTGTCTAACAGACGTTACTACCAGGAATTAAAAGATAGATGAGTTTAGGTCTTTGATGGATGAAGGTGCTCTAATGTGCTGTAAATCAATTGGAAATCTAGCAGAGCAAATGTTCAAAATACTAATTCTGAGATCCAACTTGCTGAAGTTCAACTGCAGATAAACAAAATCAAAAAGTGATGCTAAATGTCTGTTCTCATTTTTAAATGAATAAAATTCTGTAGTTTACAAGTACCAGATATTAGTATTATAAAGTGTCTTGCCTTACCACTACTTTGTACAATTACTTGCTTGTGGGTAAAAGAAGGTGTGAAATGATCATACAAAGAGGAAAGCAAGGGAGAATCACCTAACCTATGCCAACAGACATTGCAGGAATGTTTTCCCTGTTTTGGTATTTCATCCAGGACTTACTGGGGGAGTTTGAGCTGCAAGAATGGGTCCCCTAATACGGCACAAGTTTTTCAGTCCCTTTGTTAGGAAGATTGCCTTTCAAGACCAAAAGAAAAAGAATATTGTACAACTCTCTTAGTGTAAGCCATTGATGAAACTCCATTTCCTCCTCTCCTCAAGAGTATGGACAGCAAAGCTCACCTGCAGAAGGAAATTAAAGGGCTGGTAACACAGCAATTCATAAACAGCTATCTTGACTGGTTGAGTTGTCTGCTGTCCAGTGTTGAGAGTCTGTATTGTCCCAGTTCATTGACTATGGAGCTTTCACTTCATTTTCTCCCAGCACTGCCATTGTTCATTGTTAGCATTTCCATTGTTCATTCTAAAATCCATACTTTTTTTTTACAGCAACGTCCAACAACACTTTTCTTCTCTAATCCCCACTTACTTTCCCACTGTCCCAGGCATTTGCATGCAGAAAGGTGTTCAGAGAACAATGTTTCTATTATGCCATCATTTAAGAGGATTTTTTAATTTATACACATTTCATATTGGAATAAAAAGGCGGGATTGGAGAGCTTTCACGCTAAAAATATAAATCCCCAGGTTCTGTGTTTTCCGCTATTTCTGTGCATGTATCTCTCTCAGCAGAACTCACCAGAAGCTGACATAAAAACTGCTTAGCATTGAGTGAAAAGTTCTTAGAGAAAATAAAATGCAACCTTTCAAAATATTTTTGAACATACCTGACAAATCTGATTTTAAGTAATTGGTCCAAATGGCACTAATGCATTGGAGGATTTTTTATCATTTATGTTAGTGTTTTATCGTCTCTATCTGCTCCAGTCAAAATGGTTGTAAAAGACTGAAGAAATTAGCGAATTTTGTTCCAACATGGAGATTTTCATGTTCCAAATAATTAGCATTATTGGCAACAGAGAGAAGAAGATGACATTTTTAAAATTAAAAGCCCCAATTTTCTCTTTAAGCTGCACATCTGTTCTGGTAGTTACAGAACTGCTAAGTGGGTATATTTTTTTCAACATCCTGTAACTTGTGCTAAAAAAAACATTAAATCTGTGACTGTGAAGATTTCTTTTTTCATAAAGTCAGGAAAATGGTTCATAATAGGGACATACATATAACCAACCCTCTAACACTACACTTGAGGCATCACTAAAAATTCAAGGAAGAACAATTGACCCCACATAGTATGCTAGAACAAACCTGACCCTTTACAGACAACATGGTTAATAATAACTTTTAAATATTTGGGGGGGGGGAGGGGTGTGTGTCATGGTTTGGTTTTGTTGTTGTCAGGATTTTTAGATTGCCAGATCTTTAGAAAACTTGTACTTGTCTGATTCTGGCATAGTGTACTGCGCAAGATATACCTCCATGGACATCAGTGAAAAAATTTTGCTTTTCCCTCTGTTAGTGGCACAGAACTCCCACGACCCAGGAAACAGATGGCTTCCAGGTGAAGAGACCTGGGGATGTCAGCGTGCGATGCACATTACTCCTCATGTTGGACTACCAGGTCAGCGCATTGCTTTTAGCTTGTAACATACAGCCACTGGGACACAGTGCAACAGAGTAAATTCATCTTGTCACACACCTCAAAACTCAATATATTTGTACTTGCAATGTCACATGGTCCATTGAAGTTAGAAGGTTACCAAACTGATGGATTATTTAAAATTTAAAGGGGACAAATCAAGTGAGTTTCCAATATAGTCTAGCAAAATATTGGTCTTGGTCTTATTATTATGATAATTAGTATTTTTATTACCCAGAAAAAATACACATTTCCTCCTCTAACTTTTTAGAGAATAGACAGATAAGTTGCACACAAGTTATGCGTGTGGTTATTAAAAAAAGAGTCAGAGGAGAAGCTTTTGCTAGTGGTACCTGAACTAGCTGTGTAGCTGTGGCAGCCTTGCCTTGGCACAAACAACAGATACTCACTAAGCTGAAACCATCCCTGGAAGAAATGTTGCTCTCTTAAGGAAACTGTTAAGAGTGCACTGGTACGAGTAGATGGGATCCCCCCTTCAATGACAGTTCAGGCTCAGATGCATTCTGATGGTATAACTTCAAGAACTGTTTCTCTACCACCTTCTTTTGCCTCCAGGCAAATAGCATCTATTCAGGATATAGACACTCCGTTTTATGTTAATAGAGAGGAAAATTTTATTAATTTTAGGGAGCATATGGGTTTACTGAAATACTGATATAGGCAGTGGGAATTTTTACTATTAAGACAATATAATGATGTTTGTTATGCTCACCATAATTACAAATTTATGCTTTAAAATAGATGTTTTGTTATCCTTAGGTCTTGATTTGTTACAAAGCTAGCCTTGGGTGACCTGCCACCCATCAGAGTAGTCCTTTCTTAATCATTTGGTGAATACTAAACCTGAGTGTGAGTACACACTTGAAGAAGCATCAAATTCCAATTTACCCAAGGAATTTATATTACAAGAAATGGAGAACAGGAAAGTTGAATTGTATCACTGAGATCAGGAAAAGAAATAAAATCCTTTGACTGGTTGTGGTTGGGTAAATGTTTTGGTGTGCACCAGAATGATGAGAACATGCCTGAACAAACAGAGTTCCAAGAAAGTGTGTTGATGTGAGACAGCAGTTATTAGCAACTGTGGAAGCATCATCCTGCCTTCCTTCTCTCTCTCTCTCTCTCTCTCTGTAGTTAACTTCCAGTAGTTCAGAGGGAGGGCTGTACTTTTTCTTCTCTCATTCCCAAAAGTCAAATTTTGCATCAGTGTTGGAAGGGAAAATTCTTCCTGAGTCTTCGTGCAAGTTTTATTATTTGAAGCATGTGCTACAGGTAGTCTGTATGCACGGCACAGGTACAAGGTCCCTCTTCCAGAGCACCAATGGTGGGACGCGAAAATACAAATTTATATTTTTGCAGCCTCTGTCACTGAATGGGATGCTTCTCCCGAGGAACAGAGTCCCCTGAGAATTAAAACTGAAACTCTATACTTGTGTATCTGTCTGCTTTCCTCTGTATTGCCACCTCCTTGGCTTTCTGTTCCAGCCTCCCCAGTTTAAACTGGACCCGCGGTTGGCCCGTCTGCTGGGGATCCACACGCAGACACGCTCGGCCATCATCCAGGCTCTCTGGCAGTACATCAAAACAAACAAGCTGCAAGACTCCCACGATAAGGAATACATTAACTGCGACAAGTACTTCCAGCAGGTAACACTTTTCTGGACACAGCAGCTCTTTAGAAGCAAACTTTAACATCTGGCCACAAATTTGGGACTAATGAAAATGACTGATTTTTATTTTCCCTTAATGATTTGCGGTATCCTCAGTACTGAATGGCTTTCAGCAGTCACTACAATTAATCATTAGCGCTCTCTCCATGTGTCAGTGTTGTCAAAACCCCCTGCATCTGGTGTAGCACTCCCACAAAAGTTGTGGCCTTTCCAGGAAGGAGGACTTCTGTATTGATTTGATGGTGTTTTTTCCTCCATTGTATCATTTTATACTAAGAAACATAAAATATTCTGCTGATTTTGACTGTCATATCATATGTAGACCTGTTTTCTTCCCTTCTCTTTCCCTGTTTATGAAGGAAGAAGACATGGAAGATACAATTAGAAAAGCTGTTTTTCTTAAATCTTCTTCAGATAATGAAATACCCTTAATGGTCTGCATGATGTTTTGAAAATAACATGTTAAGACTTTGTCTTTCACAATGACCTCTAGAATTAACCAAGAAAGCCACTTAAAAGCATCTCCACCCTTTCTGTAAATATGATTGTGGGGGATTTTTTGAAAGGTAATGTTAACTTAGCTATTGCTGTCTTACCTGGCTTTGTTTTTCAGGCTCACATGACTGATTTTGAAAGGAATTGAAAGTAGGGTTTGTGACATCGGTGTAAGGAAAGTACTGGCAGTTACAATGAATAATGTTTTAGCAAGGAGTGAAAGTAAATATTGTGATGAAATTTGTGTCCTGGTTTTCTTTTTACTTTCCATTTATTTGCCATACAACAGTTCAGAGTAGCCAATGCTTGAAGTAAGCTTGAAGACACCTTTGCACATCAGAAAGTAAAAAATGCAACAAAATAATTGTGAGATTCATGGATATTTATAGGAATATAGAACCAAAGTGATCAGGATTATATAGTCACTCACTTGTTTGTTCGGGTTTTGGTTTATTGAGAATTACAGCACACAGTCTTTTAAATAAATACTGAAGACTCCATATTAAAACCTGTAAGAATTCTTGGCAAAATGACAATTCTGTTTGTTCTCTTGATTAGATTATTGATTTCCATTATCTATAGCCAATTTTGACTGAGTTTTGTTTCTGCCAGCCCAAAGAGGAAATAGGAAAGGTGAAGAGAAAAACATTTGAAAAATCATGAGCAGAAAGAAAAAGGTGAAAAAGGAATAATTTTTTATATTTTGGTCAATAATTAGAGTCCATCAACTAAAACTGGCAGGTAACAAATTGAAAACAAACAAAAGGACTCAAGCATATTTAAATTTCAAAACCCCTTGCAACAGAACCTTGCAAATGCTAAGTGTATATAGGTTCCAAAAGTGACAAGCCAATGGAGCCCAAAATCTTGGGCTGTTTTAAATGCAAAGCTGTGGAAGTTGGGAGAGTTTTTTGAGGGGGAAGAACCAGTGTATGTTTCTTCCGTTCTTATATTTTTCCTTTACTATCCACTTTTGGCCACTACCAAGGGCAACATAGTGTGGTAGATTTGCAGCAGATCCTTTGCGTGACCCTCTACAGATGCACATATCTTATTTTTAGTAAGCCTTATCCATTATATTTATTTTAACTTTCAGTTTAAGAACTTTGGTAGAAAAGAAATTGTTGAAGCTATCTTCTCGTGCATCTCATTAGAGACTTATTTGCTCTTAGGTGTCGTTTGCCTTAGAACTCTGCAGGAATGCTATGACACCTGACAATTGTCTTCTCATCCTCAGAAGATGAGTTGAGTGAGAGAGCTGGGAAGTAGCTGATTGCTTTTCTAGAAGACTGAATCTCACACCGAATCTCACACCTTGCACAAGCTGGCTAATCTGGAATAGTTTCATAAGAATTCAGTGCTTGCACAGATTTAAATCATAAATGGGATTGTTTTGAGTATTTCTGTTTTCCTTAGGTCTCTGGCAGAATTGTCCTTATTAGCTGGTCTTGCTTTCAAAACTGATGCTACTACTTAGGAATGCAATAAATTAAATATTTCATGATGAGGTTTTTTTTGTTTTTCACTGTAATACTCTCAGGTTGAGAGATGGAGGTAAAAGGAATTGGGTTAGTAATGCCTTCCAGTCTGGTAATATTTCTGTAGATTCTATAGTTTTAGCCACATAATTCCTGGAAACAAAAGCATTGTCCTGGCTGGAAGTGTATCACTCAGGGTATCAGTACATAATGCAGCAGTGTCTCTGGCATTCCCTTGAGATACTGTCTTCTCATTTGGTATGCCAGCTTTTCTGAGGTGTTGTTTTTTTGTGGTTATGTCTAAGGGCACAAGACAGTACAGACTAAAAATTTATCACGGAATGAGTTACTTGACCCACCAGGATCACTGTAGCCAGAGAGGCTTTCAGAGCCTAACATAGTTTAGACCACTAACTCCAGTTAGGCAGGAATGTGAGAAGCTTCAGGAAAATTCCACCCACCCTTAGTTTCCAGCCTCCCATCCTCCTCTCACTAATGTGTGTCCTTGATCCCTTTTTCCTTCTTAAAGTTCTTGTCACTCGGGTATGCATCCATGTTGGGAGTTTGACATGAGTGTTGAGCCAGTGGTGACAGCAGATGGAATGGAGCTTGATGTGGAGATATTTTGGGTGGGAATTCCACAGTCATCTCTATCAAGTGTCAAAATTCAGAACTCAAATAAGGAGTGAGCTGCAGACTCAGTAGACTTTGTTACTTCCTTGTTCTTCAGAAATTAGCTGGCTGAATTCCTGGATGCAGGCAAGTCCAACACAGATTTTAGAGTTGATGAAGACAGATCCCTTGCTGTTTAAGAACAATGTTTACATCAGCAGGGAAATTTGAAATCCACTGTGTTACAAGCAAAAGCAAGAAAAATGGTTCAAAGGAATTTCAAAAGCAATAGAACCTTGCAAATGGTTGCTAGAGCTGGCTCCTAGGTATTTCTGCTGCCAAATTTACTCAGCTGAGAAAACTGTGAATTTCAAAAGATACCCTATCAGATGAGCCAGAGCATCTGACTTTGTATGTCTATTCCAGAAACTGAGAGTCCTTTACTTTCAACCCTGCCTGCATCCTTTCTCTCTGGAGCTGCAAATGTTGTTTCTGTTTAGAGATACATTACTATGAGTAGTGTATCTCTTCTGTCAGGTGAAGATAGTTTCCCTAAGAGGCATTTGCATCTGCATAGGCCTGAACATTTTTACAAATGCCTCCACATAAGGGGACATTTTAAGGCAAATGTTAATATATAAAAAGTTCGGGTTGTTTTTTTTTTTTTTTGAGGTCAGTTTAAATGGAGAATCTTTAGACAAAAGTCTGTTTGCCTATTCAAAGCATTAAAAATCACAGTAGGGAACAAAGACTGTAATAATTCTATTTCTGAAAACTGCAGGTGTAAAGAGGTTGCTTCTATATCCATAGCAATGCATTGCAATTGCTCACAGAAACTTTCCAAACTCCACAGCTTTTAACCCTTTCCAGAATATTTATGTATTTTTTTCCCCCTGAATTCAGCAGAAATTCATAGTGTGATTTTTGGGGTTGTCTTGTGGAGAGCCAGGAGTTGAACTCAATGACCCTTGTGAGTCCCTTCCCACCCAGGGTATTCTATGAGTCTATGATTCTCTTTAGCTTCAGGACCATAGTAGAGAGAAAGTAACCTTAAGCTGTTATTTAGAAAGGATCCCTTCCAAGAGGCTATTCAGGCTTTGGTTAGAAATAAATAATATCACATTGACTTTATTTTTCCATAATCCTAAAAAACCCACAATTTGCAAATGGTTTTAAAATCCAGAAATGTTTTCTTGTATTTTTCTTTAGCATCAAACATTCCTTGGGTGAAAGAAGTGTTTTCTCTGGTAAAAAAAAAAAAAATACAATCATTTCTTTACAATATGCTGCTGTAAACCCTCAGTAAGAGAGGGAGTATTTGCTTCTCTCCCATCATTGATACAATTGATTCATATGTCCAAGTAAAGTGTCCTGTTCCCTCCAGCAGCTAAACCAAAAGTGAGACACCTGAAATTGTCATGGATATGTCTGCAAGCCCGGGTGAAATTACAGGGACAGAAGTGACCCAAAATTTAATCTGTGTGAGGAACCTGAATTACAGCTTTCAAAACCTTCACCTTTGTAACTGCCTCAGTTCCTTGGGAGCTGCAGATTTCCTACTTTCTCATTTAACTGCAAAATGGGCTTTGGACAAACAGCATTTGTTGTTTATTGTGTTCCAGATCTTTGACTGCCCACGGCTAAAGTTTTCTGAGATTCCTCAGAGACTCACTAACCTCCTGCTGCCGCCAGACCCGATAGTGATAAACCACATCATCAGGTAAGCTGGTTGGTCAGCTCAGCACTATCATGTGCAAAACACTCACTAGATAAAGCACAGAAACAGCTGCAGTAGCTGTAGTGACCAGAATCCAGTTTTATAACTTCCAGGTGAATACCTTGAACTTCATTGTGTGTTTGTGCTATGTGTCATTCTAGTTTGTATAATTCTGAATTATTTTCTCTAGCACAGTACCAATTTTCTAGGAATGTGAAAACTAGCATTTGTATTTTCTAGAATACCATTGAGAGAGTTGGTTGGGCTTTTTCCTAAGGAGAGAGGAATGAAAGTTTGATCCCACAAAAAGAGATAAAAAACAAATTGAAATGAGATATTGTACATCATGGCCAATCATTCTCATCACCATTATATTATGTAAAATGTACAACAGCATTACGATTTCAAACACAGGCCCAGTCCATGCATGCTTTGCTGGAATTGGGTCAGCTCTTTTGACTGTTGGTGTTATCCTGAGAATGCCAAGGAGTCTAGAGTTCTCCAGAGGTTAACAACAAAGAATGCCTGGATTCAGAGAAGGTCACTGTGACCAAGATACTGAGCTCTTGTATCCTTGTGGCATAGCAGATCAAACACAATTTTCAGGTCTCTAGGGTTCTTCCAGCATGTGCCTTATTTGACAACTGTGTACATGGAGGAGGGGGATAAAGAGACTTCTGAGAATTGCAACTTTACTGTTTAGGTATTTCAGTCCTTTCCAAGTTTCTTTGTAGTCAGAGTCAAAACTCTGATTCTGATATTATTATTATTATTATTATTATTAATAATAATAATAATAATAATAAACATTACTACTTAAGATACTGATTTGATTTCTTACAGAATATATACAAGATATTTTAAGCAAATGTTTCTGAATTTGCTTAAAATTGGGCTCTTTATTTTAAATTTGTAACATACGTGATAAGAAGTTTAAGTATTACATAGGCTATGAAAATAAAATTTGCTTTTTGACTCATTTGAATATATCAGAGTAATGAAAAAACAGCTTGGTGGCTGTGCAGATTGAGAGCTGTGTACGTACTGTCATTGGGCACAACTCAGTGACCTGTCTGATGGACCACAAAAAAGCTGAGGTCCTCAGAGATAGTCATTGCTTAGAGAAAAATGACAAGGAACTGTTGATTATGTTTCTGGGGGCAGAGAAGTGACAAAAAGATACTGGAGGAAGTGTTTTTTGTCAGGTACCAGCTAAAGAACAGGTGTGTATCACAAAGCTACAGCTTTGTGTCTAGCAGCATTCTCTGATACACTGTGTGCACCAGACAGCACCTGACTACCTTAAATGGTACTCGTATAATGATGTGGAAAAAGGAAGAATTAATTTCCTGGGAACAGGTGGTACTTCTGCAGTGAAGTCTTTACAGTGTTGGGCTAGCATAAAATAAATCTGGGAGTGTGTTACTGAATTTAGAGAAAGTGAGTAATTTTTAGACTCATAAAGTCACAGAATAATTTACAGTAGAAGGGATTGCTGTTGGTCATTGAGAGCTCCCCCATCCAAACTCAAATCAGGTTCAAAGTCTATCCAGGATACTTAAGGGCCTGGTCCAACCAAGCTTATAACAGGGTCTCACAAATGCTCTGCCCTGTCACCCTTCATTCAGTTTTTTGGAGTGAATGTAGTCAGCCACTGAAACAATGTCCAACTGCTTGTCCTGGTTTAATCCAATCTTTAGCTCAGTCTCCCCATCTGCTCCTTCTCTCTCCAGCAGGGCAGGGGGAAGCACTGAAAAGGTAAAAGACAGTATAACAAGTGATGATGATGATGGTGATGAACAAAATCCAATACTACAAGCGATACAGATGAAAACTTGCTCACCACCAACTGAGTGATGCCCAGTGAGACCCTGAGCAGTGTCACCTGCCCTGGTTTACTGCTCAGTATGGCTCCACATGGTTTGGAGTATTCCTTTGGTCCACTGAAGTCAGCTGTCCCATCTGTGTTGCTTCCCAGCTCCTTGTGCACCCTCAGCCTCCTCGCTGCCAGGCAGTGTGAGGAGCAGAAGAGGTCTTGACATACTGTAAGCAATGATCTGCAATAACAAAAACATCTCTATGTGACCAACTGTTTCTGGCACAAATTCACAACACAGCTCCATAACAGCTACTATGGAGAAAATTAACTCTATCCCAGCCAACAGCTACAGGGAATTTTTCATCACTAGTGATTATAAATATATGTGCTCTTAATTCAGATAAATCCTCAGGCCTGTCTTTTACAGGAAGATCGAGTAGATCACAATTATTCATTCTAGTTTCAGAAGATATGCACAGAGACAAAAATGTGAAGTATTCTAAACTCATTCTAGAAATTATAGTAGTATTGTAGAATCACTCTCTGGGCACCAACAACCTTCCTTTTTCAAAAAAAGGGAAGAAACAATGCAATGGGGTTGAAGTAGACATAAAGTAGAGATGAACAAAAAGTCTCTGATCTTGACAAATATTTTAAATACTAGGTAGACTCAAACATGCAGAATGTAATTAAAAATACTGATTCTGTAATGGTTTCTGATGCCCACAATACTGAATGCATCAAATTTAAAACTGGTAGAAGTCAAATCTTACCTGAGCTAGCCAGAAGTAGAGATTTTCTTGAGTTGCACTCCTAATTGCAGCTGACACACCTGAAGTCAGAGGTAAAAAGAGTAACTGCTGTGGGATTTCCATATCTGCAAAGAGGCGAGACATCTTCTACACTATTAAAGATCACAAGCAGACTGCAAAGCATAGCTCTCCAATATTCTTCTAGTACAAACAGGTTATCTCTGGCTTCCCCCTTTTTGACTACTATCATGATTTTTTACAAAGCACTTCCTTGTAGGGCATGAATAATCCTAACCCATGCTGCAGTGAGTTTTTGTTGCCTCTCACCC
>VZUI01074992.1:0-96105 GCA_013401135.1 Cettia cetti
GGGCCTGCCCCCGCGCGCCGCCGGTAGCGAACACACCTCAGAAACGTGAGGGCCCGCGGTCACGTGGGAGCGGCGCCGGCCAATGGGCGGCGGGGGGCGGGGCGCAGTGGCCGGCGCAGCCCCGCGCCCGGCGCAGTCACAGGGCGAGCGGCGAGGAGGCGGCAGCGGGCACGGACGGCGCTTTCCGCGGGCAGGGCGCCGACACCTCCCCGCAGACACCGCCGGACCCAGCGCTCCCACCTTTCGTCCCTGCTCTCCCCGGCGCGGGGGCTACGCGGGGTGATGCGTCCCCGCCGGGCGGCCGCTCCCGCCGTGTCCGCCGGGTCCTAGAGCACTCCGCAGCGAGGCCCCGCGGGCCGCCCCGCCGCCCGTCCGTGCTCGCCCGGCGTCGCCGGGCCATGAGCGGCCCCGCGGGCGGCGGCGGTTCCCGCTGAGCGCCCGCACCCGGCATGGGGGTGAACGCCGTACACTGGTTTCGCAAGGGGCTGCGGCTCCACGACAACCCGGCGCTGCGGGAATGCATCCAGGGCGCCGACACGGTGCGCTGCGTCTACATCCTGGACCCCTGGTTCGCCGGCTCCTCCAACGTGGGCATCAACAGGTGGCGGTGAGTGCGGGGCGCTGCGGGGGCCCTAATCCCCGTTATGTATTCGGTCACGCTGCCTCCCCGCCATCCCCTCCCCTCCGCGCCCGATTGGGCCGCCGCCAGCGCCGGCTTCCCTCGGCCGCCCGCCCTCCCGCGGGCCCGGCGGTGTTACATATCCAGCCCGGCCCGGGCTGCGGCTCCCGCGGCGCACGTGGGAGGGACGGGGAAGGAGGAACCGGGAAGCCCGTGGCCGAGTGCGGGGCGGTGGGCTGTGGCGTCTCGGGAAGGGGACCGCTTGTTCTCGCTCCCGAGGGCGGCGGTTCCGTGCCCGAGCGCTGGTTCACAGAGAGGGGTTGCTGCCGGACGGAAAATCCTGTGGGGAGCGCCCCGAAGGATTTGCACCATCTCAGAACTCTGGGCAGCCGGGAACCCCAGGGCCATTCCATCCTGGAGAGACTGTGAAGCTGCTCGCTTAGTACTTTCTCAGAGTAGGGTTCCTGCACAGAAGGCTATCACAAAATATCGTGAGTTGGAACTGACCCACGAGGATCATGGAGTCCCACTCCTGGCCCTGCACAGAGCAGCCCTAAGAAACCCTCTGCGTGCCTGAGAGCGTTGTCTAAAGGCTTCTTGAACTGTGCCTGGCTTGGTGTGCAGTGTCCCTTTCCGGGCCGTGGAGATTTGTTCCTGCACCGTCAAGACAGTTGTAATTCTCCTTCCTACCCGATATAAAAATGAACTTCACTGTGGGGCTGTGCCTGATGCTTGCATGCTAAATGTGTGCCATAATAAGGTAGAGATTAATAGGACTTCTGTGCATGCTTGTCATGTGAGATTAGTTAAAACATCACTAGGAATCTGAAAACTGTTACCCTTATAAAATGGTTGATAATGCAGTAGAGTTTGGGTATCATCTGTCCCTCCAATGTCAGGAACTTGAAGTGCTCGTGAACTTAGCCCGCCCAGACTGCAATGTTTAGATGTTGGCCAATTACAAAACAAGCACAATGAAACTTAGCTTAACACTGCCTCATAGAAGAATGACAAAGTTTAGATACTTTGGTTTTCAGTTGAGTTCACTTGAAGGATTATTCCTTTCAGATTTAATAACTAGCTTATTAAATACTTTACCAACCAGATAACTTACCTTTGGAGGTTTTGGGTTTCTATTTTTTTTCCAGATTTTGAGAGGTTTTCCTTACATTCTTGTTTTCAAGAGATAGAAATACTAAAGATGCTTGTTGTGAACTTTAACTTGATGGTTATTTCATTTTCACTGACAAAAAGAACTTACAAATAATTGTTAGGTACTTCCCTTTTCTGAGATTCACAATGTACATTTCTAAGAGACTTTAAAATCGTTTTTGTTTAGAAGAGAAGTTTTTTTGAATAACATTTTGACTTCATGAAGAAGCTCAGAGGTCCTAATTTTGTGGATGAAACATGAATGTAAGTTTTAAATGAATGTGGACAATTGGCACAAGTCTAAGTGTTAAGGAAATCACATGTCTTAAGAATACTTCATAAGTCTCTAATGTGCCCTGCAGTTGAAATGCTGAACAGTTTTTGGTTGTATTCTCTGAGCTAGTGAATGATAGACAAATGTGAACTTTGATTCTAGCAGAAGGAAGTTCACGTCTTCAGTGCTATTGCCCTGGTTCTTCAATGACTGTGTAATATGATCATTAGCTAATAGAGTCCTTGAGTACATTTGTGTGTGATATATCGTTGGTTGGTTTACTTTTTACAGTGTTTTCAGTATTTTAGAAGCAAACTAGTCATCCTTCCACTGTGTTTTGCATTCGAAGAAAAATGCCTGGTTTTAGTTGCTGGTTAGAGGGACTGAGTTTGGGGTAGATTACAACTCCCCTGTCCAAGGCACTTCAAGCAATCTCCTGGTACTCAAATACCTTCAAGGCACAAACTGCACATGTATTTGAGTAGGAAGTCTTGCTGCCTGCATACCCTGGTTTTGTGAGATCATCAGGTTTTTTTCATGTTTAAAAGCACAATAACTTCATAGAATAACTGTCTGCTAAAACTGTATGTTTATTATGGTTCTTCTCAATAATTTTTTGGTTAAATGGACAGTTACTATTTTGGTATGAATCCACTTTAGGTTTCAGTGGTTTTAATGAGATGTTTTTAACCAGTGCAGACACATACATTCCCAATAAGTATGCACACGATCTATCATGCAGTTTTTTGGTTTGCCAGTCTTATTTGGCACTTATAATTAATGATAAAACAGTTTATGTTCTTTCTCACTTGATGACTATGAGCAAAATTGTTGCTTATGTGCCTGTTGAGTAGGGTGTTGAATTAGTCAAAAACATTTTATTTCAGACTAGGAGCAGAAGCCCTTCAGCATTAGGAAGGTGAGTCAAATTTAACCTTCTGGTATGAATTTACAGTGGTCCTTTATTAATTTGAGTTGATTGATACCAAGTGTTTGTGGTCCTAGTGCCCTGGGCAAAACTCTTCTCTGCCAAACTATGAGTAACACAATCTACATGAGGAAAAATGGTGAAAGAATACAAGAAACCAGGAGGTTTCTTGCTAGAATATTGTCACTCTGCAGGGTCACCAGTTACGGTTTATATTAACAAATGTATGTTAAATCTGGTAAATAGCAACCTTTAATACATAGGTGCTTTCTAATTAACTTTTCTCTTTAAACAGTCATGTAACAATCAGGAACTAATATTTTTGTGTAATTGCACTATTGAGCAAGTCTAATTACTAAGCAGTCACATGGTCATACTGACCTCCTTTCTCCTGGCATTCAGCCTACCTGTTCTAAATTTGTGAATGCTACATAACAAATGCCAGGACCTCCCTCAGCTCACTTCATTTTTTTTTTTTTTTCTGGTTCTATTCTGTTTCTTCTTATTGTTCCTTTTTTTCAAGCTGTCAAATAAATCAAGATGTGCTTTCATTGAGACATGCTTTTTCTATGGGATGAATTCAGTGTTGTTCACAGATCAACACTTGAGAGAGAGAAGTTACTTGGTGCAGTAAAAGGTGATGGAGAAATGGTGGAGGAAGATGCTAAATTCTAAAATCACACTAAAGCTCTCTTAAAATTTTGTCAGTTGCCCTTAAATGTTAGGCACCAGAATTAGCTTGCATCTAATTGTGTCAACAAAGCAGGGAAAGAATGTAACTT
The DNA here is from genome assembly GCA_013401135.1 of Cettia cetti. Classification (NCBI taxonomy): domain Eukaryota; kingdom Metazoa; phylum Chordata; class Aves; order Passeriformes; family Sylviidae; genus Cettia; species Cettia cetti. The sequence goes on from VZUI01074992.1 coordinate 3,756, forward strand.
GCATACTCCAATAAGTAACCATTACCTACTTCTGAAAAAATGTGTTCCTATGTGCTCACAGACTTTCCCATATTAAGGAGAATTGAATCTCATGCTTAACAACATCACCTAGGGGAGAGTTTCATTTTAGTCCCGGTTTTAGTACAAAGTGGCAATTGATTACAATATCTGAAAAGAAGTGCAAACATTCTGTTAGTTGCTGTATAAGGATTTACTTTAGGTAATAATTTACTTTTAGTTTGTCTTTTTGAGTGTGTATGTCCGTCTTTGATATGATAGCTAAAACACTGGTGTGCAACAGCTGATTTTATAAAGATGAATAGTCTAAATTTTGGCAATCCTTGTATTTTTTTTAACCATTCCTGAAGAGAACAGATATCATTTTTAAAATAAGAGTAATATAATTTGTTTTGTGTACCTCTTAGATTTTGTGAGAATACTGATGTGTTCAATATCCTTCAAAGTTAGCTGCTGCTACTATGGCAGATAGTGGTGTTGATTTTGGAGAAAGAAAAGAGGTGATTTTCTTTTTCCCATACTCAAATTTTGAGCAAATAAAAAATTAAAGCTTGAGGGAAAGAAAAAGGTTTAATTTCCAGGACAATCACTGCAATTCATGGAAAGGTGAACTGGTTTTAAAGAATTAATATTTAGACATCTTTCTGTAGTATCTATTACATTTTGCAATTCTGTGCATCTGGTTTTGAAAATATTCTTACAGTTTCAGCTTATGTAGGTATGATTTGTCCAATAGAGGTGTGTTTGTTGGATGTAGGATTGGTGTAAAAAGTTTTTTAATAGAATTAATGTATGAGTGATTTGAATTTCATATATGTAATTCAGGCAGACAAAATCTGTGTATTACACTTTGTTAATTTTGGTGACATATTTATAAAAGGAATGCACAGAAATATTTATGACTTCCCTGATGAAAACATCCCTTTAAGTCTTTATTGTGTAGCACTTAGAATGAAAATCTATTTGATTTATGAAATATTTACCATGAAGCCCACCAAAGGCACTCTATCACTCCCCTCGGTTAGACAGGGAGTAGAAAATACAACAAAAAGCTTGTGGGTCAAGATAAGGACAAGGAGAGGTCACTCAGTCATTACCCATTTCACCCATTATAATGAGGAAAAGTAATTTATTGCCAACCAAATCAGAATTGGGTAACAATAACAAACTAAATTCTTAGAGCACCTACCTCTCACCTCTCCTTTTTTTTCTGGGCTCAGCTTCACTCCCATTTTCTGTACTTCCTGTCCCCAAAGAACACAGAGGGATGGGGAGTGGAGGTTTTGGTCAGTTCATCAAATGTTCTCTGCTGCTTTCTCCTCAGGAGAAGGACTCTTCACAGTCATATTTTCTCTGCCATGGTCTTTCATGGGCTGTAGGTGGACAGCCATCCTCTGTGGTCTTCACTACAGGCTGCAGGGGAATCTCTGCTCTGGTGCCTGGAGCGCATCTTCCCCTTCCTTCTTCCCTGACTTGGGAGCCTACAGAGCTGTTTGTCTGACATATTCTCATTCCTCTCTGGTTTCAATGGCTCCCAAGCAATAACATTTTCCTCCTGTCAGGAGTTATCCCAGAGGCACTGCCTTGGCCAGTGGCAGGTCCTTGTTGGACCTGCACTGTCCTCTGGCATTGAACCTGTGAAGGTTCCCCTCACAGAGGCCACCCTTGGAGCCCCCTGATAGCAAAACCTGGCCGTGCAACCCATCATGCCCTCTGAGTGGCTTCAGCTCTAGAGCGGCCTGTGCCACTTGGAGCACTTCTGTTCACCCAGCCCATTAAATTGAGGGTGGTTAATTAGTGAAGAGTCTGTAGCTTGTTTCCAGGAGTTGTATTTTCAGATGGGAGCTCTGTGGTACCTGCAGTTACATTGGAGAAACCCCCCAGTGCCACACACTTAGGCTGCTCACCTGTCTCTTCCACAAAAACCATTTTTTACCCCAAAAGTGCCTGCAATTGAGCAACTCCCTCTATAATTTGTGTTATATGATCTAGCCCTATGATTTGCAAAGTACGTCATTGAAGCATACTGACGTATGTCCTCATGGGTTTAATCCTGCACTGTTGATGAAAGGGTTGGCTCCACCCTTTTATGATAGCACACAACCCTGTGGTGAGCCAGTTGAGCTCATCAATCTGTCCAAAAGAGATTAATTACCAGTTTTGGTGGGATTAGCTCTGTGGTAGATTGTGCCAGCAAAAAGGTCACTGTCGTAGTAGTGAAGAGGCAAAGAGAGGGAAGGGCAGTTACCATTTCTTTCAGTGGCAGTATGGTTTTGAGTTAGATTACAATGGTCATATCACTCTTAGCCTGAATTGCTCATGTCTGCAGTACCCACCAGGTGTTTTTTGGATAGGGATTATTGGTTTCTTCTGCAGCTTGCCATTCGTTGACACCCTTTGAAATGATATTACTGAAAATAAGCATTGGCCTTTTAACTGTGCTGGGAAAATATGTGATTTCTTTTTTGTCAGACTGTCAGAATGTGAGAAATAAGCCTGCTAGCTGAGAAATTACACTGTGCTTGTTTCCATATTTTGGTGAATGATCTTGTATCGCCAGATTCTGTAAAGTAACTATTACTCAATTGGACTAGAAGACTGCATGGGTTGGTGTGGAGGCAGCAGGCGGTACTGCAAATTGAATTGTGCTCAGTAAGTTGGTTTTTCCAAATAGCATTTACTACAGGCCAGAAAAAATATAGTGAGCATCTCTACAGTCTGGGTTTTGACTCCAAGGTTGATCTTGAAGGAAACTTAATTCCTCAGGGTAAAAAATTTTGAGGTCTTAGACACCTGTTTCTACATCACTAATCTCCAAGTTTGAGGATGTCCGGAGAAGATCTGGGTCAAGTGTTCTTGATATGTAATAGTATGTGGACTTTGAGTATTAAGGGAGAAATGTGGTTTTAAACAAGTTCATAGGATTTTTTTAGTCTTCCTTCTCTTGGGACCAGTAATATATTTTTGTTTTATTTCACAAAAGTATCAACAGACTCTTTATTTGAGTAGGGCAAGGTAATCTGTCCACACCTCATAGTGTTTCCTGCTCTGGTCACAAACAGGGATAGTGATAACCCCCCAAAAACACAGTCTGTGATGAATGAGAAAGCAGCTTTTTTTAGGCAATCAAGAATACAGATTATTTTTTTTTCTTAACTAATCACTATGTGGCAGTGTCAATGAATTCTGCATCATTTAGTCAAAGCAAGTTGTTTCATATATTATCATTCTATTTTGTCCATTTTAATACAATAAAACATTCTTCTCCAGTTTGGGAAAATGTCTTTATCCTAACCAATGGAAGTTACTCTTTAAATATATTATGCAAATATTGCAAAAAAGCCTGTTTATCATTGTGCACTGGCTGAACTTTTCAGTTTCTAGCAGTTTATCTACTGCATGGAAGCCTTTATTTTCAGAAGTGGTTCTTTTCCATACTGTGTCTCAGTGCCTGGCAGGTTTTCAGGTTAGTTATATAACCTGTGATAGGAGGAAGGTCAGGCTGCCAGCAAAGTCGGCCATTTTTTCAGTGTAGAAGTCACACTAAAGTCTGTGATGTTATGAATTTGCATACTGAAAGAAACCCTTTGCTTTAGGGAATTTTGTTGCCTTCCCATAGTGACCTAAAAAGGCAAAAGTCAGCTTGAGTGTGAGTGAGTTGTGTAAGTAGTGTAAGAGTATGTGGCTTTATGTTCCATGAGCTTAGTAATTTGCTTATCACATTTTAGCAGTTTAATAGTCATACCTTTGGTTAGCCATAGGAAAGGACTGGATTTGATTACCAGGGTAAGAGCTTCATAGTATTTTGGTGCAATACATTTCACTTAGATTTCTCAGAATTCTTTGTTTAACATGGAGCAATGTTAGTTTGTATGCTTCTGTGTACTTTTGGCTTTCATATTCTTTGCAATCTAGGTCAAGAGGTGAGCTATAATTGCAGTGTTCTTCTAACCCTGAAGCCTCCATTTGTTTTTCAGGTCACTGTAAAGCATTTGCTTTCACTGCTTTGGAGTTTAGTGAGTGTAAATGATTTTTCTATAAGGGAATAAAGCTTCAGTGGAGGTGAAGGACAGACTGGACAGGTCAATATTTCAGTGTTCTGTTTCAAGTGTGTGAGTGGAGATGGCTGTGGCAAAAGTCTGCATGGGTGTCTCTACTGTTGGAACAGTTAAAAATCGGAGTGCATTCCAGTTACCAGTGGAGATAATAAAAACCAACACATGAGCTTTGTTAGCATTAGACAGTAAGTGAGCTGCAGTGAACAGAACTTCCTAAAATACGCTTCTTTTTGATTTTTTTTTTTTTACTATTTATTTTTAAATTGCATTAGTATTTGAAACATCTAAATTTCAATGTTGGTAAACCTGGGTAGGAATTAAGAATTTCGTAATACTCAGCATTTCGAAAGCAAATTAGTAAATTCAACTGTCAAACTGTTGCTTAAAATCTCTTGGAAAATGCTAGTGCAACAAGTTTTTTGCAATAAGATAAAACCTGTTCAGTTTTATCTGAGATGAATTTCTTCCACTGAACATTGGTTAGGATGTGTCCTGCATATCTATTTTCTGTATTAACAGGCATGTGATGTACACCTGAACTTTTGTGTTATGTATTGCTTCCTCCTACAACTAAACTAGAGAAATTTTCTGGATCTGTTTTAAAAATTTACTTTATGTCAGTGTTTCTTAATTTATAGAAAAGCATTTCTCTTCCTGGTTATTCTCATGCATTTCTTCTTTAACATCTGTATGTTTGTGACTCTTTCACAGACAGGAAAAGTAAAGGCTGTAAAATTCTTGCACTGAAGGTTTGTACCCTTTCAGAACACAAACCCTTATCCCTTCAGAATTAAAACCAGAAACGTTGAAAAACTTCTGTTTATGCTCAAATGGGGAAGTTGTGAAGTATGAGTATATGTTATCAATTCTTCAGTGATGGAGATAAAATACATACAGTGCAAATTACTTATCACAGTTCCTGTAAGGAAAACTTGGATTTTTCTATCTGTTATCTATCCAAAGTATGAAATCCATGACCTGCAAAACGCTTTATTTTTTGTGGTAAGGAGCTTGTGGAGTTCAGTGCTTGCAGATCTTTTTTTTTTTTTTTTTTTTTTTTTTTTTTTTTTTTTTTTTTTTGCCTTTGGTTTCTGGGTGCCAGAGCTCTACTGACCTGGTTGGTGAGGGGTAAACTGTGCTGCAATTGAGAGAGAGAGATAAACAAAGTGATTGAAAAAAACAGAAACAGGAGAGTAATTTGCATCAGACAGAGAAATAAATAAATAGCCAACTTGTTCATGTAGGCTGCTTGTTACTTCATGCCTTGTATAGTTCATAAAACATGGTCATGGTCTGAATAGTTGCAATTTTGCTGTGCACTAAAGATACAGAACACCATGGCAAGCTTACCTCAATTTCACAATCCGTGCAGTTCTGAAGTGCTGGGGAGGTGTACAGAGAACTGTGATACTGCATTTTATAGAGCAACTGGCATTGAAAATAGTTACTGGTTTGATTTCTAATATATTGGATTTCATTGAAGAATGGACTAAATGCTGTCTTTGCTATGTTCTCTGTAGTTTCCTCTGTGTTGAAATTTTCTGACTGTAAATCCTGTGACATCAGGTGATTTTTTTTTTTCAGTCTTCTTCATATTTTATATTCTAGAGACTAAAGAAGCTCATTTTTTTCTAGAAGTCGTAAGAAAGTCTTAAATTTGAAGAAAACATTGTGGCTTTTAGCAGAGATTACTTAATATTTTTTCCCTTTTTCCTGTCTCATGGGAGAGGCATGACTACATCGTGCAGAACTGAGACATGCATTTAAAAGAAAATATTCTACAGAGAGATTTTTGCCATTCAGGTTTCAGAAGGGTCTTTGGGTAGGAGATTGCATTTCAGTTTTGTGCTTTGTAAGTCTTGCTATTAGTGAACTCAAAAAGTCAAAATCATCCAAGTCTTAATGAGGGTGATCAAGCCAAGGATGGCATCTGAATTATTTGTTTTATTTGTGTTGCCTAGGGATAATTCCTGTGACTTTCCTTCATTATTTTTCAGGAGATGACAGGCCTGTTAAGGTCTAGTTTACTGTGCTTTATCAATGTTTCTTTTTAGAAACCGTGTAACTGTTTGCTGTTTACTGCTCTTGCACAGTATATCCCAAATCCTGTGAATACTTCCTTAAAGGTCTCTGTGAGAGACTTCAATTTTTAATTTTTTTTTTCTCTAGCATACTCATTCACTTGTATGACCTGGAAACATCTCCTAGTATGTAGTTTCTTCAGTTTATGCCAAAGGAAAAAGTTGTAAGTTGCTGTGATATTGACAGTTCTGCTTTAATTGCTTTATATTTTCCCTTTTTATTTCAAGGTGTTTGTAACCTGAGGAGACCTGTGTAAAATAATAATCATATAGTCATGGTGCTTTTCAGTGAGTAGGGTTCTTTTACTTGGTTGAAATTTCCTTTCTGTAGTTACCAATAAATTTACTGTTGAGGAGTACTTTATTTCCACAGTAGTATGTTTTTCTTTTAATCCATGAAGAAAATAATGAGTTTGTGTGGGATAATGTGCATGTTTCTATTTTTACAATTTAGAATTTGGCTTTCTGCATTCTTTTGAATATAATTCCAACAACCTCTCTTTTTCAGTGCCAACACTGAAACATTGTGTTTGTCAAAGCAAAGTTCTTCAATGCTGCATTTGCAGCATTTGAAGAAAATTTTACTTCAATTCTTTACTGCTTCCATATGAGACAGCCCAATGAAGCTTGCATTTTTGGCTTTGGAAGTCTCACTTTGAGACTGGAAAGTGTTACTAATAATCATGTATTCCTCTTTCAGCAGCAGCCTTTCCTATTTCTTTTCATAATTCTGCACATTTTTTCCTTCTATCAGTCTGCCTTTATTCCAGAATCCTACCTTTGCAGTTGTTGTTCTATGGCTCGTCAAGTGCAGTGGTAAAGTAAAAATAATTGTTAGGCTTTTGGGGTGTTTTTTTTACTATCTTGTTTGAAGGGTATGAGATTTTTCAGCAACAGTTATGTCATTGTAAGTGGCTTATTCCCAAATGAAAGTGTGTGGGAAATTCCAAAAACTTTTCCACTTGCAGTACTATATTGTCACCAGTTGCAGTATTTTTCCTGCTGGACTTAGAAATTTTAAGAATACGTAACTGTTTATAATATACTTTTAAAGCATAAAGTAAGCTTTACAGAGCTTTTTTGTGTGTTCTTATTTTGTCTGCTTTCATCATATGAGCTGCATTGTCTGTCAGAAGCTTAATACTTGAGTATTAAGTACTTAAAACTGGAGTTTTAATTATGATGTACAATATGGTAATGCCTAGCTTGCCTTTTCTTGGAATGAGTTTTCTTTTGCTTGGAAATGTTTGTCTCTTGTGCTTGTCTCTTTAATTTTGCCTTGAATGAAAGTTTTTTGAACTTGGGCTTGAATACATTGATCAAAAAATATTAAGTACAAGTCAGTGTGATTGATGTTTAAAGTGTTGTATTTCTGCAGAGATAATTATTTTCTTCAGTAGTTTAAGAGATTTTTTTTTTCTTTAGGGAAAAATGCTGGTTTTAACAGTAAACAGGAAATCATGTAATTATCAACATTTCTTCCTGGATTTGTGTGGTACCTTGTGTCTGCCCTCTCCAGCGCATGCAGGGTTAAATAGGGCTTTTAAAACATGTGAGCTTTACCTGCCATTCACCAGGGGTTTTCTTTTATTCAGATTTAATGTTATTTAGACCTGTAATAAAGGACGGTGTCCATTATCTGGGGCTTGGATGGTGGTACAGGAACAGCCTGTTTGTGCCGGTTTGGTGGCAGCTGTTGGGTCTGTCAGGGGACACGCTGTTCACGAGCGCCTGTTCCTTTTCACACCTTCCCTTCCATTCTTTATCAGCTCCTCTGGCTCCGAGCGCTGCCGTGGCACTTTTTGAGCGCTAAGCACATATTGTGTTTCATGTAACCTTTAGCCACCGACGCTTCTGAATATGACACAGAAGAGGAGCAGAACCGACCCGCTGCTTGTACCTGCTCAAATGAAGCCGTTCTCTGTCCCTGTTAGGAATCAGGTTCAGCTGTGGTACAGGAATCCTCTCGGAGCGGCTCCATAGGGAAGGAATATTCGGATCTTACTACAACGGTTACATATAACTGGAAAAGTAGGTCATTGTGGCAGGGAGTAGTCCAAACAGCCGCCTGGTTGCTGCAGCAACGACCTACTTTACGAAACTATTTTTGTTGATTCATATTGAAATGTTCTTCTTGAAAGTGCTATAAGGAAATGATCAGGTTAGGAGATATGTAACAATGGCAGCTGCCGGCTTTGCGACTCCTCCTTCCCCTGTCCCCCGCCCCTGTGGTCTTGCCCCCTGATGTTGAATATAGGAGATTAAAGCAAATAAGATTTTTTCTTTTCAGGGTGACCTTTAATGGAGAGGTTTTGGTTGGTTTTTTTTTTTGGTTTTTTTTTTTTGTTTGGTTTCTTTTTTGCTTGAAGGTTCTACTTAACAATAATGCCTATCATTGGTGATTATGTTTCCAGGGTTCAGAGCCTACAAATCTTCCCTTGTAAATTTTGTGCATAGAAATAGCTTTAGACTTAAACAGAGAACCACCTTTTTCTTGGAAAAGATAAAATCTTTCTTGAGCGCTGGAACAGGCTCCCTGGGGAAGTGGTCACAGCACCAAGCCTGACAGAGTTCAACAAGTATTTGGAAAATGCTTTCACGCACATGGTGTGATTCTTGGGGTTGTCCTGTGCAGCGCTTGGAGATGGACTCATTGGTCCTTGTGGGTCCCTTCCAACTCAGAATATTCTATAATTCTATGAGTATCACTCTTCTGGAATGCTCACAGTTTCTCTTGATATTCCACTGCTCTTATATTAACCACTTGTCTCCAACAAAGTTTATCCACATTCAAGGAGGTAGGCTTGGTGCCTGCCTCTTTTTTTTCTCTCCCCCTTTTTTTTTTTTTAATTGGTAGTGTTGTTGTCTGAGTCTTCTCTTTTGCTATTAATTCTAATCCTCACATAAGCAAACTGGAAAAAAGTACAGTGATTCTGTATAAAAAGATGTTCTCCAATTGTCTACCTTTATTCTTTCGACAGAGCAATAAAAAAAGCTGTCATTTGTGTTTAGGAAGTGAACTTTGGAAATCCACTCCTGTCTTCTAAAAGGAATGGGTAGATGGGGAAAATGTAAAACTACAGTTGTTATAATAAAGGTTTCATTTTTCATAAAATAGCTTTTTATCTAAAATACAGTGGCTTGGGCAGAGGTGACTGAGTATCTCTCCTTAGTTATCAAACTCTTCTACTTAACTGTACTATGTAACTTTTTAAGATCAGTTTAGTTACTTCAAGTGATGTACCTTCTGTGTGTCCTGACCTTCAGTATTGCAGAGAGGTGCTGAAGTTGTGGCAGGTGAAGATAGCACGTTTATTTAGAGGTTATTTGGATTATTCCATCTATTGTGTCTTGAGCTGTACTTCAGTTCTGTTTTCCAGGACTTATGTGACTGAGCTCTTTGCATCTCCTGCATCAGCCTCTGCAGCATGAGGTGAAGAGTTACCTCCATTAGTCTGCCCACATGCTGAGATAGTTGAGGACAAAGCGGAGGTTTTCAGGATTTATGTAGCTTGATAAACAAATCTGTGTTTCAGTTATTTGTTGGGGGGGGTAATTTTTTTTTTCTACATGATTATTACTCAAAACCCTGAAAACATCTTCATCAAGTTTACCTTGTATTCAGCTATAACTCAATTTCAGCTTTGAAAGACCAGTTCAGAAAATGTTGGCATTTTGACTCATAATAGTAGCAATGGGAAGTTAAGACAATGCTGAAAGTCTGACTACCATAAGGTGAGCACCGGTCAGTTTCAATTAAGATTTCCAAGAATAGCTTCAGGACATTTTTTTTCATTTTCCAAACTTTCTACCAATCTCTATGCTCGCTAAGGATTTCATCTCTATCCTTATTTCTCTTCTGTTAGTTTAATAGATTTTTGAGATACAGGAAGCCAGAGACGATGGAATTGTACCTTAAGGACTTGCAATTTATCCAGCGTAGTTGAGAAATATAGTTATGTAAACCAGTGTTTTATTTCTAGGAAACATAAAGCTGCAAAATTTTACTAGCAAATTTGTAACCTTAAAGACATGACTTTAAGGAGAGGAAGAAGGTTTTATTAAAGTAAATGAAGGGCAGTATAAAATCTGTCCTTCAGAATCAGATTGCAAGACTATCTTATTGGAGTGCTCTTACCATGCTTGTTCTTTTGAAATGAGCTTTAGCTGTTACTTTCTCATGGACAGCTTAGATTGCTGAAATAAACGTGACTGAAATATTTAATAAAGCAGGCTAGCTCTCTTTTCATTACATCAAGCTTTAAGAGCTGCTAATTTAAATAAGAGAACTTGGATACATGAGAATGAGGTGGTTTAAATTTATGTATGACCATGTCTGTACTCTCAAGTAACTCTAATTTTGTAATTTGCTTCTGGGTAATATTTCCCCAGTTGTCTCCAGTACAATTTGTTTGCTCTTGGTTTTCCTTTATGGATCCAACTAGTTTCTCTCTGGAGAGAATAGGCATAAAGAATTAAAGTCAAATAATAAAGACTTTGATTTATCAGATTGGAATTAGAAGATTAGAAAAAATTAAACATAGAATATATACAGTAAAGAACAGAAGGTGCTAAGAGAAAGATTTAGGAAGCTGTGAGCCTATTAGTCTTCTATCACCAGCAGGCTGACCTTTGTAACATGAAGCAATTTGAGATGTTTGTTTCAAGTTACATGGGAATAATTTAGGTGAGTAATGGGGTGCCCTTTGAATGTGAAGTTAAGATCCAGACTTTGTAGAAGCTAAATCCACGATTTGCTTGATGTATGGCTAACAAAATAGGAACCGGCTTCATAATGGTACTTCATGGAATCACAAAATGGTTGGGGTAGGAAGGCACTTTGGAGATCATACAGTCCAACCTCCCTTGCTAAGGCAGACTCACCCTGAGGAGGTTGCACAGGATATGTCCAGGTGGGCTTTGAGTATCTCCAGGGAAGGGGACTGAAACTGCTCTGTGGGCTGTTCCAGTGATCTGTCACTCCCCTAGTAAAAAAGCTTTTCTTTATATTCAGATAGAGCTTCCTGTGTTCTAGTTTGTGCCTATTGTCCCTTATTCTATCACTGGACATGGCTGAAAAGAGTCTGATGCCATCCTCTTGACACCACCCTTAAGATACTTGTATGTATTGATAAGATTCCCTCTCAGTCATCCCTTCCCCAGACTATGCAGGCCCAGCTCTCTCAGCCTTTGTTCATTAGAGAGATGCTCCAGTCCCCTCATCTACTGTGTAGCCCTCCCCTAGACCTTCTCCAAGAGCTCCTTGTATTTCTTGAAGTGGGCAGCCCAGCATACCCAGCCACAACTCTGGACACGTCACTCTGGATGTGGTTTCACCAGTGGAGATCGTTTTCCCTGACCTGCCAGCAATGCTCTTCCTAATGCTTCCCAAAGGGTACTGTTGTCCTTCTTGGCCAGAAAGGCACACTGCTGGTTCCTGGTTTAACCTGTTGTCCACCAGGAATCACAGGTCCTTCTCTGTAGAGCTACTTTCCAGCAGGACAACATTTAACCTCTTCTGGTACTTTCATGCACTTCGTTCTCCATGACCTTTCAAAGAGGATGGAGAGTGGATGATGGTTGAGCAATAGTACCTGCCAGCTCCCTCAACACTCATGGGTGCATCTCATCAGTATCGATGGATTTCTGGAGGTCAAGCTTGACTAAAGGAGATCGAATCTGATCTTCCTTGACCCAAGGAAAATCTTCCTTTTCCCAGATTTTCACTCTTGCCTCCATGCTCAGAGATTCCTGGAGTCTGGCTTTAGCGAGCAAGACTGAGCAAACAAACCATTCAGTACCTATGCCTTCTCTGTATGCTTTGTCACCAGGGCACCCACTTGATTCAGCAGTGAGCCCATATTTCCCTAGTCTTCCTTCTGCTAGTTGTAGCAAAAGGTAGGAAAGGTGTAGAAGAACTCCTTCTTGTCACACTTGACATGCCTTGCTAGATTCCGTTCCAAATGGACTTAGCATTCTTTGTCATATCCCTGCATACTCTGACAACATGCCTTTACTCCTCCCAAGTGGCCCATCCCATTTTCCATATTCCATAAATGTTCTTGAGTTTCAGTTTTGTCAGAAGCTCCTTGCTTATCCATATGGGTCTTCTGATGCTTTAATTTGATTTCTTACTAATAGGGATGCACTGGTCCTTAGCTTGGGAGAAATGATGCCTGAGTATTAACCAGCTCCCTTGGACGTCTCTACCTTTTGGAGTCTTAACTCATGGGATTCCTCCAAGCAGGTCCTTGAAGCAGCCAAAGGCAGCTCTCCAAGAGTCCAGGGTTGTAATCCTGCCTATTACCCTGCTTCCTTCATCTTTGGGAGATTATGAATGTCTTTTGAATAGGACAAAAACATTGTGTTTCTGTCCTTTGGGGAATGCTAACCTTGAAAAGTTAGTCCAGTTGGAAAGAAATTGAGGGATGGAATGTAAGGAAATGCTATCTTTGTGCCCAATGTGAGGTAGGTTTCATTCAAATGAGTTTGTTCTTCCTAATAGAGCAGTATTGCTTGCTATGGTTGATGTTCTATTCCCACTCCATATCTGAAATGATCTTTATTCCTTAGTATCAAAGAAGATGCACCCAAAAGGACTCAGCTTGGAGAGATTAAATTTTAAACATGGTTTTCTCTTGGTTATTGTTCGAAACCCTTTCTTTCATCTGATTTCAAAGAATTGCCTTTTTTTTCCCCTTGAGTACCTCTTTTACAGCTGTATGGGAGCTTGGATGTATTTTGCATTCATCCTCCATCACCAGCTCTGCTTTGACTTAATGATTAGTAGGAAATATTACAGGGAAAAAAGACAAGTGATGCACTTCATGGTCAGTGTTTGGTTTTGTTTTTGCAAGTGGATCAGCTATACTAAGTTATGAAAGATGCTGTAGTCCTGAATTGCTCCCTAAAGGACATGTTTTTTCTTTGCTGACTGTACAGCAACCCTGCAGGAGATTATTTAACTCCCACAGCTACTTCACTTAAGTATCTAGAGTTGAATAGCTGCTCTTGTGTATATGCTCAAAGGATAATACCTTTATGAAATGTATTATTGTATACCATTTTAGGATGTGGAAGTTGGATGTGGGACTCATTGAAACAATGTGGTACAATAAGGGATGCCTCTGTGACCTTGATTTGGTAACAGAAAAATACTACTGTGTCTGGCTGCCAAAGGATGCTGTGGAGTGTGCATAACACTTAAATCCTGTCTGAGCTTAATCCTCTTACAGTTTCGTAAGAGTATACTGCTTGTACTAGGATACATTGGTTGGCGACAATCAAACTGAAAAAAATACTGGTAAAATACTAAATATCTGTACAAAGGGACATCAAATTTGAGATACTTCTCAGTGCCTTATACTCTGTTTTGGTTTTTAATTTGGTATTCACATCATGATTCCTGTTGAAATTAGTTCGAGGCATATATTTGCTTTATACTGAAATCACCTTATAACCTAATCAAACATATGACAAAGTATGTGTGAAAGAAAAGTGCCCTTTCTTTCCCTCCCTCTCTTTCCCTCCCTCTCCTCCTCTCTCTTTTTCTCAAGAGAAATAAATGGTGCACAATTTTGTGATTACTAGATTAGGGTCTAATGCTGTAAATTATACTTCCTCTAATAAAATGTGATTGGTATTATACAGTGTGTAATATTCTTTCTTTTTATTGAATCTAGCTCTACTAAACTCTGTAAGATGAAGGAGGAATATCTCATAGCATTGTTGGAAGAAACAATTCAACAGGGTAATAAAGCTAGCAGATATTAGGTTGCCTAAGATAATTCTGATAGGCAAAGTCTGGGTGGCAATCAAATACCCATAACAATGAATCTCTTGTTTGACAGCTTTTCAATTGATGGGAATGAGTAGCTTGGTGTGAGGATAAATAAGAGGTATTTAAAATGAGAGGTTAAACACAAGTTTGGATGGATTGCTGGAAGTTGACCAGTTGTGGGTAAAAAGTACTAAACTTAAGAACAGAACAAGTTTTAGCACTGTTCTTTTTCACTCAAATTCTTCAACTTCCTCTCAGACTGAGGAAGCCTAGCTAAATTGCCATATTTTGTGTGTTTATGCAGTCTGACACTCCTGCTAATGGTTAAATTCAGAATCTGAATTAGTTCAGAAAAAATATTCTTAATGGTTTAGCGCACTAGCATTTTCAGATGTCAGTAGCACCTGCAAAAGAAGTCATTGCATTTTAACTCCCCTCAGTTCCCAGCAACTGCCCTCATTTCATACTGGCAAGGGTGCTTATATGTGATTGTGGTTTCTGGGTGTTTATTACTCCTAAAATAACCTCAAACAAGACTTAAGGGTAGCCTTAAATAAATAGTCTATCTGTAGGTATCCTTCTCGCAGGTCTCCTCCCTAAACAAAAGTGTTACCTCCTGACTTCTTCCCTATATGGTCTATAATCATGTTAATAGTGAAGAGCCAGGAACACTGCATGATGTAGTGCTTGCTTTAGGTCATTTTGTTAATGGTTAACAAAACCATTCAATTATTCGTTGAATTTTTAATAGCTACTTTGATGGTATCAGTTTCTTTCAGTTGCATAGTAGCTAAAATTATTAACTGTATTATGCAATTATTGCCAGTTTCTGGCAATTAGCTTGTATTTTAGACCCCAAGCATACCTCGTATCCGATTGACAGCAGGGAAAGTTTGTGGAGTTTCTTGGAGTCAACTGCTAAGATTTTATGTGCTTGTCTTTTAAAGACTGAAGTCTTCAGTAGCTTTCATGAAAGTTCTGAATATCATACTTAGATGTCTCTGGCAAAATGTGTGTAATGCTCTCTATGAATGTTGCTTGCAGAGGTATGCTTTGCATCAGCATCTTCCCCATGGTAAAATAAGTAAGTCTTTTCTGCCTGCCTCTAGTTAATTTAGACTGCAGACTCAGAAAGGTGATCTGTTATGGTAGGGAGAGATTTAAATATTTTCTCATTGCCAGAGTCTGGTATAAAGTATAGTAGAGTTCAAGCCTAGTAGCTCTTGTTTCATAGCTGCTATGAAGAAACTTTGCCTCTGGAGCTCATATACTGAAAAGAAATACTTTTTATGAGATGTAGGTTTCATATTTGTTTTCAATTCATAGACTAATTTACCATTCACTTTTGGATTTGTTTTACTGTGAAAGGAATGTGTTTCTAAGCATTTTGGTGTATCTTTTTGGAGAGAAAGGTCAAGTAATTTTGCATTCAGTCAAAGATACTGTGCTGTTTCTGCAAGTTTTAAGGGTGCTACTGAGAAAAAGAGGAGGTTAAAACTTTGACAAGTAGTTGATTATTATGTTTCTTGGTAAGGTGTGTTTTTAAAAGCAATTATTTAAGAAGGTTCATATTTAATTGAACAAGGCTTTTTGCAGGGGAGATTGGACCGATGACCTTCAAAAGTCCCTTCCAACGCAAACTATTTTGTGATTCTGTAGATCTGTATAAAGGCTTTTATTTAGACATCTTCTATTAAAACCAATGAAAAAATGGCTTTAGATGTGGTATAGCATAAATACAGTTAATGAAAACAAAAGAGGTGATTATTTGTATCATATTTTGTTAAAACATATTTGTTTTAAAGATTCAAATATGATTAATAAATGGCATGCTTGTTTTGAGTAACTGTGAGCTGAGTGTGTTCTGAAGGTCAAAAGCAGCATTCTTTTGCCTTGGTATTACACTAGATATTGTAGGATCACTAGGGTTTGATTTGGTCTGTTATTTTTGAATAATGTGCTTTCCGTGAATCTTGCAACACAAGCTGTGGTTGGGCTGTTTTTAATTTGTTCTGGGGTTTTTTTTGAAGTAAGGGGGAGTGTGTGTGTCCCCTGGCCACCCTCCTGCTCTTTCTTCATATATTTAATAGTTTGAGTCTATTTTTGTTAAGCACCTGAAGGAGTTTTATGGAGCTTGAAATGTTGGAGTGTGGCGAGAGAGAAGAGAGATAATAGAGGGGATTTGGGAACCAATAAATAGAGATTAAACAGTATTAAGGGCAAGTTAGGGATCTTGGATGTGAATTGGAGACTGGGTCAGTGCATGTTATCTTCTTGAATAGGATTTTGTGCCAAGTCCAGACTAGAAATTACATACTGTGGTCAGTCAGGTAGGAAGAGAAGAGACTGAGATAGTAGAGGGAACTGAAATGCCAATAGGATAAAAATCAAGTTTCCTGAAATCCAGGAATAGTTATGAAAATTTTGTCACCAGTTTCTTTCCATAACCTTTCCCTCTACTCTGTGAGATGAGTTTAGACAAACAAACAAACAAGCTAGTGTAACAACAACAAAATTCCATACAACCAAACCACACAAAAGCCCCAAAGCAAAACAAAAACCCAAACAAACAACCCCTCTCCCCCCACCCCCCAAAAAAAAACAAAAAAACCCTGACTCCCTGGACTATTCCAAAGGTATCCAGGACAGTATTGCAGTTTGTCTTCCTAGTGATTAGTGAGGTATATGTGAATACACATGCTCCATGAAAGTCAGATTCACATGTATTAGACTAATGAATAATGTCTGTCACTCCAGGTTTTAAAAAAAACCACAGTAAAATGAAGTTGTAATTTTCAGAGTCCAAATGGAATTGACTTTGTCCTGGAACATGGGGCTCAAGTTCTCTCTGATAGAAGCAGATGCAACTCTCATTTGATTCTTAAAATGACTTCTGCATGGTTTCTAACTAAATCAGTATCGAGAAGTTTTTGCTTCTAACCACCGCAGAGTTTTTTCAAAACAAAACTAAGCAAAGTGAGAAAATTAGATATTTTTGGTTTGTTCCAGTCATTAAACATCAAAACAGTTTTCCAGCCAAGAAGCCATTGTAGTCTTTTATGCTGACTGCCATGAGGCTTGTTCTTATTCTTTCAGGTCAAGTGAGCCACACATTTTAGGTACTTAATAGCAGCCAGGGGAGGTTCCTCCCGGCCTTTTAGATGTTATTTTTGATAAGTTTTTTCCCCATGTAAAGTTGGAAGCAACGTGTGTTAGGCATCATTTACATATTGCTAAATACCTAGAAAATGGATTTGAGCAGGTTTACAGCAGTCATGTATGCTGTATCCCTTCTCAAAGGTGTAGCATTTTCATAGCATCTGGTTAGCTTTTAGGATTCGTCTTAAAAATCTAGGTGCATATGAACTCCTGATTTTAATGAACCTGTTTGCTCAGTGCCTTTGTCTTCATAACACTGTGTGCACCTGCAGAGGTGCTGCTGCCCTTTGTGCTAGCTGTGCACCTTCTCAGCAGGCACAGGCTCCAGCTGTCTGGCACTGCTTCCCCTGCCTTGGTCTCGGGAAGTTGCTCCAGAGGTGCTATTGCTGTGGCCTTGCACCTGCACGGTGTCACAGCAGGGTTTCTCAGGAGGAATGAACGGCGGTGTGGGAATTGCCTCTTTTTTCCCCACCTTTGGGTGTAGCTTGTGGTTTATGGCAGGGGATGCAATAATGTGTGAGCACAGAAGTTCATGACCAGCAGGCGCTGACTCAGCAGTTGCCCTGATCACCTTGTGCTCTGCTGGGTGCCAATAGCACTGTAAGAAGGAATAACTGAGAAGGCTTGAGCAGCTCCTGGGGAAATGTATGTTGTTAGTACAGAATTACAGAACGGTTGGGGTAGGAAGGGACCTCTGGAGATCACCTAGTCCAACTGTCCCTGCTAAAGCAGGTTCACCTGGAGCAGGTTGCACAGGATCATGTCCAGATGGGTTTTGATTATACCCAGGAAAGGAGACTGCAACCTCTCTGGGCAGCCTGTTTCAGTCTTCTGTTACCCTCCAAAAAGTTTTTCCTTATATTCAGATGCAGGTTCCTGTTTCAGTTTGTGCCTGTTGCCCCTTGTCTTGTTGCTAAGCTTCTCTGAAAAGTCTGGTTCCCATCCCACTGCAAGATAACTGTATGAATTGATAAAATCCCCTCTCAGTCATCTCTTATCCAGACTACACAGGCCCAACTCTCTTGGCCCTTGCTCATAAGATGGATGTTCCTGTCCACTCGTTGTCTTTGTAGCCCTGCACCAGACCCTCCCCAGTAGTTTCTGGTATTTCTTGGGCTAGGGAGCCCAGAACTGGACTCAACACTCCAGATGTGGCCTCACCAGGGCAGAGTAAAGGGAGAGGATCACATCTCTCAACCTGCTGATCACAAGAAAAAGATATTATGGAGGAGCCACTTGTTAGACTGGAGAGAGTCCAGGGTAAGGGCACTCATCTGGGGATCCCTAGCACTTCTCTTTCCAGCTGACTGCAAGGTAGAGTTCTTTTTTTTTTCCTCTTTCTTGTTGTTTTAATTTCTTCCCCAAACCACTTTCACCATTGGAGTTATTTTAGTTATATCTACTAATAAATCTTAGAGCATGTGAACCTATTTGTGCAGCTACCTGTTTCCCTTGAACACTTTCGAATTTGCAGCCTTCTCCCCTTTCTCCCTTTTTTTTTGCCCGATATGCTAATTTGTTCATTAAATAATTCAGGTGAGGTTACAGCCGAGATGCATATGTTACATAGATGGCTGTTTCTATAAATGAAAGGCAGAGGGATAGTTATGACTGTATTCCTCTGGTATACTGTTTTTAGTAACAGTTCAGTGTGGAAAGGAGGGTTTGGATTGAGTTTAGTAGCAGTGGGCCAACAGCTGATTATCTCTTTGTTCATTGGGATTTTTTTTCTGTAGTGTAGGGGTTTTCTATCTTTAGAATGACAAGAGATTTCTAGTTTTAGTTGAGACTATAGTATGTTTTAGTCTATTCCAGAGCTGAATAACATGGAGGGGAAAATTGAAATGACAATGTGATTTGTTTTTATGAATTATGTATTGTGGAATATATTACATGGTGTCATACCACTGTAAGCCAAGCATAATTAGGATGTGAACATGCATGCATCATTAAAATATGCACCAAACTCAAGGTCTGATAATGGTTGGTGATTATTCTTCTCAGTTACCTTTTTCTATTGTAAAATTGTCTGGTTTGCATCAGAAAATAAATGTTGTTTTAAATACTTGCAGATTCCTGCTTCAATGTCTTGAGGATCTTGATGCCAATCTACGGAAACTGAATTCACGTTTGTTTGTTATTCGTGGACAGCCAGCAGATGTTTTTCCCAGGCTTTTTAAGGTAAATGCCACCTTGTTGTTGTTTCTATCCACAAATATGACCAACAAACTAATTTCCTGTACTTTTTCATTCAGTGCAAGTTATTCATGCAAATACTGATCTATCCTTGCAGTTTCTCATTAAGGTTATTTGTGTTAGTTTTGAATTTTTCTTCTCTAATGTACATAATCACCAGCTGAGCTGAGTTGCTTTTAGACTTTACTGGTTTTTGTTTCTTTCTTTCCAGAAACAGAATTGATTTCAAATGGTTTGCTAAGTGTAGGTACTGTATATTACTACATTTTCCTTTACAGGTTCCCTTTGTAGTACTGAAATAAAATTTTGTGCATATAATCCATGTTCAAAGCCTGACCTGTAAAAACAATGTTTTATTTAGGCCAAACAACTGCTGTGATTGCTTTTTGGCCATTAAAGATGATTTAACAAGCTTTTTTTCTAATATTAAGATTGTTGAGAGCAGTGTAACTAAAAAGCAACTTCTAGTCAAAGAAATGTAAGGCCTTTGTGGGAAAGGGTCTTACTGAAAAAATTAAAGCTGTGAGTGATTGTAACTGATAATAAGATGTTGTCTATGGATAATAGTATATTTAAGGTAATAATACTACAATAGTAGAGTAAAAATGAACACTTTGTAAATTGATTTGAGGAGTTTTTTTCAGAATGATTGAGTTGAGGTGACTGAAACAAGTAAGACTGGGGGTGGGGGGGCAAAAGGAGATATCCATTTTTCCAAAGAGCTCGTATGTTCATTATTTTTATTCCCAGGTCTTCAACACCAACCTGAAAACTCAACCCAAACTCACATTTCTGTCTTCATTATTGTGCTTTTGTTGTGAAATGCTAACTGGATGATACTTCTACTGGTCTTTCCTTGATTTCCCCTCAGTGAAGAATTTCCTGGAGGAGTACTGTGCCATTAGCTGCTGCTTGCAACCCCTCATATATTCAAGCTTGTTGTCTATGTCTGCCAAACTTAGTTTGATTGCATTTAAATAGGAGCAAAGGTCCTCCTGTTGTGCATTGCTTTATGGATTTGTGACAGGTCTTCTTAAATACTTTAATGGCTACTTTGACAGCTCCTGTTTCAGATTTTGCTGCTAGGCTGATCTATGTCTGGCAGCATTGGATTTCCACATTTTTAGAATATTAATTTTAGTGCTGGGAAGAAAATCAAAATAACTTGTAATATAGATAGCGTGCAGCCATTAAAAAAGAACATTAACATCTGTCTATGTCTTCCTGTTCCTCAAGTTAGTGTCTTTATCATATATTGGTTCACCGAGGGGCTTTTCAGGACATCCTCTATACTCAAACAAGTTACTGAAAGCTCTTGAGGATTTCTTCACTTTTGGCTGAAGCCTACCTGGAACGTGCATCTGTGTCTTGTAATTATACTTCAAAACTTCCTTTGCCAGAGCAGTAGCTGTACATCAGACACTTGCAGTGCAGTGAGGGGCTTATAACACTGAACAAAGCATTTTGGATCATCCCTATTAAATGTCTCAAAGATGAGCAATGATGCTGACCCTGAAGAATGAAGATGTGTGGAAAAGATAAGTTCAGTTAAGTCTGGAAAAATAACTTCAGTTAAGTCATTAACTTAAGATAGGAGATAGTGGAAGTTCTGTAGGGTCCTATCAGGGTGTCAAGAGCCCCATTATAGATGCCAGCATCTGTGGATTTCCAGGGAATGAATGCATCACAGCTGTTTCCTGGTAAGGCTTTCCTTTTCAAAGTCTGAACAATTCCTTCAAAAAGCAGAACACTGATCTATCTTTATCCTTACAAAAGACCTCAAGCACTTTTTGACTCTTTAATTTCATTTAAGTTTTGGCATGTTCTTGCCTCATCCTCTTCAATTTGTTCTGGTCTGCGTACTATCTTTAGCTCTTTGGGCTTGCTTAATAAAGAAAATAGAATTGAAACAATCACTGATTTTTTTAATGCCTCAGTGTTGCTGAACCCGTTCAGCAGTATGAGTATGTGCAAAATGATCTGTGTCCATGATTCGTCTAACTGCCTGGCTCATGCTGATGTGATCTGGGTGTATTCACATTACATAGCAGTTGTCTCAGAGTTCCTTAGGGACATGACTCTGTCTTGGACACCTTTTTTTATGGTCTTCTTTGCAAAAAGCCAGAGGAAAGAAGGGTTTAGAAAAGTATCTGCTGCAGCTCCTCAGACAATGGTTTTATGTTATGAAGCATTATAAAACGGGAAGTAAATGTTACATGATGGTGTAGGAGGTTGCTTGAGAATTCAAGGCCTGCTTGGTTAGTCTTGGCAGGATGGCAGGATCCCAGCCTTGTTACAAAGAGCAAGCTCTCCTTGGAATCATCTATCCTCAGGGCTGGGCTTCATCTAGGAGAGAGGTGGAGTTCAGAATTGAAATAGCACCCCAGGTGTTTAGCACTGAGTGCCCTTGTCTCTGGTGTAAATCAAATTCTCTGAAATACTATGATGTATTAAATCATGTCATTAAGATTCTGAGGGATTAGAAAGGTATTTGAGTTTGATTGGCGTGATGACTTTCTAGTATGATCTTGTGCATACTTCACCTGTCCGATTTCCTATTGTTGCAGAAGCCGTAGCCATTACTGATCCCTGTGTTCCCTTCTTTTTCCTCACCTGTGACTGTTAGCCTTGGTAACAGCATCTGTGACGTAAAGAATATTAGAATTTAAGGCATAAGGCATTCTCCTTGTTGAAGACAGCCTTTTTTCTTTTTTAAAAAAATTAATTTCAAATCTTTAAAGATTATCTGAGGAGAAGGGATTTGGGAAAGTTAAAGAAAGTTAAAGAAAGTGTTTGGTGATAGGGTGGGGCAGTATCTCCCCTCCCTTGAAACTTCAGTTCTTCTGCTAAAGCTGACAGGCATATGTAAAAAGCTTTTCTGCAGAGCAAGGTACTGTTGCTGATCCATGTTCAGAAGACACCTTTGGTCATCTTCCCCTTCTATTGAGTCTCTTAAGGTATGTGGATTCTGAAGTTAGAGATGAGTTTTCAAAATTTGCATGGAAATTGTTCCATTACAGTGAGCACCCATGGTAATAGGATGGATGGAGGCTTTTTTATGCCTACTTAGATGCCAAGAAGCTGGACTTTAGGCACCCAGAATAATAAAAATAATGTATTTTGGATCTTTCTGTATCTCTGATAACTACCCACAGGTAATAGCTGAAGTTCCATTCTGCCCCTGTCCTTCCAGTTCTCCTTTCACTTAACCTCAGTCATGTAGCTGAGTTGCTAAAGGACCACACTTTTGGTTTGTGTTGTAGGAATGGAACATTGCAAAACTTTCTATTGAATATGATTCTGAACCGTTCGGGAAGGAAAGAGATGCAGCCATCAAGAAGCTGGCTAGTGAAGCTGGAGTGGAGGTCATTGTTCGGATTTCACATACATTGTATGACCTAGACAAGTAAGTTAGCATTTACCTTGAATTTTAAAAAAGGAGGAAAAAAAACCCTTGGAATTTTATGTAGTATTTATTTATATATTGTGGGCTACTTTCCACGTGAAACAATTCATAGTTAGGAAAACTACACATTTGCTTTACGCTTTGCTTTTATCCATCCATCCAAATTTTATTGCATACTGAGTAGTACTTTGAAACTCCAAAAAATTATATGTAACTGTTTCTGAAATGCAGTTTTAATTTGGAGTTCTTTTGAAAATAATGTTCATGTTAATTAGCTGTCATTTATAATTAAGTTACTCAAACATGCCTGTAACTTCTCCCAAATAACATCTGCTTTTGTTTAGTTGTTTGGTTTGTCTTTATTTCACTTTTTGTGCACAAGTTATGAGAAAATCCTTTAGGTTTTTTTAAGAACTGTTTCCTACCAATTATCTATTCAATAAGTAGTTGGTGATTGTTTGCTATCCCGTGTTGCCTTATTTATGTCTTGTTTATATTTTTCCACAGATCTATTTAATGGATTAATGTTAATTCCCTATTATAGAAACATAATCCACAAACTAGTTAAAAGTATGACTTGTGTTCCCTTAACATTAAGGGATTTATTGTGGTGGCTGCCCATTTTATTCTGTTACAAGCCGATATATAAGAGACTGTCAGACACATGGGAGAGAAGTGAAATTGGAAGTATTAACTTTTTGAAACCAATAGCTGACTTTTTTTAATCCCAAATTTAAAGATTTTTTTTTTCCTGTCTCACTCAAACACCCCGCTAAATAAGCCTTTGGTTCCATCTATCACTTTGCAAATTTTTCTTTGAAGTTTTCCTTTTTTCCAAGACTTCAGGTATATTTAAAATGGCAATGGAAAACATGAAACTGTTTTTACAGCAGTCAGTGTGTATAAGTTACATGTTAATTTCTCCCCATATTAAGACAGTTTTAATATTCAACTACTGTTCTCAATACCAGAAGGGGAAAGTGAATTTCTTTGAATGTAAATACCATGGGCTTGTAAGTGGCTTGGATACTTCTGTATGTAGCTAGGATCTCTGTCTGCTTTACTGATCTGTTCTTTTTTTTTGCCTTGAACTGTCTGCATTCATTATATCCTTGCTCAAAAGGGAATTTCTGTAACCCAAGAATGAAGAAAATTGACTTGGTTATAAACAGTTAATTTTCATGTCTCCCTAGTGGAGAAAGAAGGATGGTATATTTAAAGTTCTAACTGTCTGGATTACCATATATATTTGGGATTCTATATAAGCTGGAGGGAGGTAAGAAGATATTTCTGTGTATGTGTAGGTGTGTATATTTTATAAGAAAAATTGTTAAATAGTATTGCCTGACATGCTTCTTTTCTTTTTTCTTTAATATAGAATAATAGAATTAAATGGAGGACAGCCTCCTCTTACTTACAAGCGATTTCAGACCCTAATTAGTAGAATGGAACCCCTGGAGATGCCTGTGGAGACTATTACCCCAGAAGTAATGAAAAAATGTACTACTCCAGTTTCTGATGACCACGATGAGAAATATGGTGTGCCATCACTTGAAGAGCTGGGTATGTTCTGAGATTGCTTTGACATTTTAAAACAAGTAAGATGTAATCTACCATTAAAAGCACAATATTTAAAACAACAAGTGAGGTCCTGCTAGCGGCTAATTGTTAATCTGATGCAATTATGGCATACAAAGGAACAAAAAAAAAATTATCAACTCTGTAAATTTTGGTTGTTTTCTGGTAAATGAGAGATCAGGTAAAACTATACTAAGTACTGTTTGGCTTCTTGTAGTACAGCATAGCCGATTTCCCAGGGTAGCAAATAATTTTTAAGCTACTAATTAGTCTTTGATGCTTCATATTGTATTAAATACACTTTGTATCTTTGTGCTTCAGATCATTAATCTGTTGTTTAGCAAAGTAGTTTAAAAAACCCCCTCTTTTCTTGATATACCAAAAAGATACAATAATAAGACAATTACTTCAGAAGTTCTGGGGAGAAAAAGTCTTGCGTTTCTGTAAATGTGATTTTAAGGAATAGTATCAGCTATTGTCCTGTGAATCTCCTCATCTCTTCCCTGTTTCCCCACACATCCCAAAATACAAGCAAATGTGCTATGACCTCCAAATTGCTAACAAAAGGGTCTGGACAGATTTTGGTTAACTTGTGACTACCCTGTCTAGTCCATTTGAACTCTCACAAAAGAGACCTTGGTTTTTAAAAAGTTTAAAAGAAGAGAAGATCTCACTATGCACTGGTTAAACTATTGGCAGACATGTTCTCCCATATGTCTGATGAGGAATCTTGGGGCAGCTGGGAGGGTGTGGAAAAAAAATCTGATTACCTTCTTTTTATCTTTCTTTTGCAGCTCAAGTACACATTTATCATCAAATTAACAATCTCTGTTATTTAAGTTGAGGTCCATGATATCTAGGAATGTTCTGAAGATGACACACTTTTACCTTGGTGGAAAAGTTTTTAGATCTTCTGTAAATTACAAAAGCAATTGTTGCTTCCTAGTAGTAATTTAAAAAAAAAAAGTTATGGTTTTAGGATAGCCTGCATTATTGCAGATTTAGAAAATGATAGGAGTCACTTCATGATAAAAGAACCCCCAAAACCCAAAAGAATTGGAACTGAAGTAAGACCATTCAGCATCTAAAATTTGTAATGTATATTAATATAAATATAAAAGGAAAAACTTGAGTTTTGCTGCAAGTTAGAGGTATTGGATGTACTTTGAGAAGACTTGGTGGCATACTGTTTTAAAACACACTTTTTCATGTGTTCAGCTTAGGGTTTTTCTCAGTAGTAGAGATGCAGCAGTCTAATATCAATATGCTATGATTTTGTTTCCTTACAGTATAAGCAATCAAGCAATTTCCATGTTTTGTCTTTCAGGTTTTGACACAGATGGTCTGCCTTCTGCAGTATGGCCAGGGGGAGAAACTGAAGCTCTCACACGACTAGAAAGACATTTAGAACGAAAGGTATGTTTCAGATCACTGCAAGTCTGACATATCTGATATGGGAAACTTTTTGCTGTGAAACCTAAAGGGATTTGTGCAAGTTGTGTTAAAAAATCAAACCCACAAACTTGAACGCAAGGCCTCAATGATATAAATCAATAGTTTGTTTTTTAAAGATTATAGTAGATTATCTTTGATATGAATTTTAGAGACAGTCTGTTTTGCTCTTCTGTACAAAAAAAATTTAAATTTATTCTTGAAATATTTTATTTGAAGCATACATTTTTTAACTTTGAAGGGGAATTCTTCTGACATCTAATGTATTGCTAGTTGTCTAGGTTTCCAGTGTATTTAAAAGAAAGGCACAGATAGTTCTGGAAGACAGTCCATGCCTTCTGCATGGAGTTGAATTATCTTCTAGAGGTTCTCCTGATTCAAAAGGAGTGCCTGTGTATTGTAGGTGACCTGACCATCGGTCCACTGTTGGGTTTCAGTTACACACAGTGTGTGATTTCTCCCTTTCTAAGTTGCTATGTAGCCTCTAGTCTGATTTGGCTGTGTGGATTTTGTTTTGTTTTGTTTTGTTTTTTTAAGGCTTGGGTAGCAAACTTTGAAAGACCACGAATGAACGCAAATTCCCTTCTGGCAAGCCCTACAGGGCTTAGTCCCTACCTCCGCTTTGGCTGTTTGTCCTGTCGGCTCTTTTATTTCAAGTTAACGGACCTGTACAAAAAGGTAGGACTTCTGTGTAGTAAGATACATATTGTTAGATGCCATGGTTTTCCCCTACTTCTCCTAATAAAATGTTTTTCTTTATTGATGATCTTCAGGTAAAAAAGAACAGCTCCCCTCCCCTCTCCCTCTATGGCCAGCTGTTATGGCGTGAATTTTTCTACACAGCGGCGACTAACAATCCACGGTTTGATAAAATGGAGGGGAATCCTATCTGTGTTCAAATTCCATGGGATAAGAATCCTGAGGCTTTGGCCAAATGGGCAGAAGGCAGGACAGGTTTTCCTTGGATTGATGCAATTATGACACAGCTTCGTCAGGAAGGTTGGATTCACCATTTAGCCCGGCATGCTGTAGCCTGCTTTTTGACTCGAGGTGACCTCTGGATTAGCTGGGAAGAAGGAATGAAGGTATTGTTTCTTATTTTTGAATTTCTTGAAGCACCTGTTAAAGTTTCAGATAGTCATTCTAGAATTGTTACTGTGTGTTGTACATTGAATTTGAAACCTTAAATTGTGGGCAAAACTAAATCAGTTCTGATAAACCAGGTGTGCTGAAATGTTACCTCTTGAGTGTCCCCTTTTATTGGAATGTTAAGAGTGTTTCTTGCAGTCAGAATAGGTCTGAAATTTTTTTTAAATTTGAGAATTCTTCCTAAATCTTGATAAATATGCATGGAGAACCATTGTAATTTAGATTTTTTTTTTACAATCATTCTGTGTGTGAACAATTTCTGTTCATATCTTTCATCTGTTTCCCTTCAAAGGGGAAGTACTATGAATTGAAGAGAGGAAACTAAAAACTGAGAATGTCCTTTCAGCAATTTCTGTCACTTTGCCCAGTGTTAGAACTGTGACTAAAGGCAACATGATTTGGCTGAAGGCTCAATGCAGTTGATTTTATGCAAGTATAAGAGGCTGAAGTTCAAATTTAAGATGTCAGGTTTTTGAAGAAAAAATTGGAATAATTTATTCTCACTAATTAAGCCTTTGAATCAATTTTACATTTTTAGAAGGATAGCATAACTTTTACTGAGCAATAATAATCTATGAAAAATTGAGAATCAGACAATTTTATTTTTGAAATCTAAAAAAATTTAATTGCCATCAGGCTTTCAAATTAAAAAAAAAAGTTGGGTTACTTCTGCAGTTCACAAATACAGACACTGAAGATGCACATACACAGGTAACTCAGTATATTACAGATAAATTATTCTGTAGATTACAGAAACATGGCAGCTTGTTCTTACTTTTACAATAATACACATATGAAGGCCCCAGACTTGTGCAGTGGAACAGTGTTCAACTCAAGTTTCCATAGCTAGCAAAAGTTAATCTGGCCTTCCACGTGGTGTTATTTCCGAAGTCTTACTACATGGCAGCATCTAGTGGAACAATTGTGTGCTAGCACACTTCATGTCTAAAGATCTTGTTGCATTATGAGTCACCATCTATTTGAAATATTTTTTGAAAGCATAACATAAATCCTATTTTTTCAAAACAAAGATTTTTCCCAAGTAGTTGCAGATACTTAGTAAAAGATACTTTGGTAACACTTATGCAGTGTATACTGTGTAATGAATGCTTGAGTATATGGAGAGAGAGATCAATAGATCATTGTTTGATGGCATTACCTTATTTGTATAGGAATAATATTAGTTGAAGATGGGTGGCAGTACTAAGATGTTGAATTTTAGTGCCTTAGTATGAAGAATGGTGGTTGCTCTTAAACATTTGGAAATTATGTAAGTTTGAAAGGAAAATCAAAACTTGCAGAAATATATTTTAAATAAGTATCTGTTCTTAAGGCTACTTCTAGGTGCACTCTTTTCATAAAAGACTCTTTTCATAAAAGGTCTTTGAGCGTTGTCCTTCACAGAATCAGACTTTGCTTTTTCGTTTTTTTGTCGGCGTGCATTGCTAGTGACAGATAAACTTCCTTTTGTGAAAGTTAGTACTGTCTGTTGAAGGTGAAAAAAAATCAATGCTAGAAGCTTGAATGTTTCACAGCTACTGAGCCTCAGATTTAAAGTAAAACCCTCATAAATCTTCAGTTTTCTCATGTTTTGTTGGGTGTTTTTTGGTTTGTTTGTTTGGTTTTTTTTAAATATAATAAGGGTAGCAAATTAGAATTAAAGTGTTTATAAGATTTTTTTTGGTTTTCAGACCAGAATTCATTATTGGTCACACCATCCTTCAGTGTTCTTGGTGGCTCATAATGCCTCCACCAGGAATTTGTGTTCTCAAAACTGACTTGGTAGATTAACTATTAGCCTTCAAGAGCACAACTTCTGCATGTTTGTGCTGCCCTGAAACTCTTGAATTCTACTCTTGGGATTCCTCGCATAATGAAAAGTGCTGTGCAGATATTCAGACCAGCAATTTGAGTTCAAAATGTACTTTGTATGTTCCCTGTTTTCTGGAAGTTTGCAAAGCTTACTCAGCTGTGATGTGATGAAGCAATTCTTCTGAAAACAGCAAATACCACTTGGAAGCCATGAGGCTTCAGCCATCCTTTGGGAATTTATTTTTTAAGGATTTTTTTTTTTCTGTGTTTATATAAGAATGTGTAGCTTCCTGAGATGTTTACAGGATAAAAGCCTGGTTTTGTATTTTTCCTTTTGTTCTTGAGTATTAAGGCATTTGCAATTCCATACTGAGCATTCTGTAAATGCTGCCAGGTAAGAGAGAGCTTAAATCAGAAACTCAGGAACTAATCTTGAAAAGGTAGGTGTCTTGAA
Source organism: Cettia cetti (assembly GCA_013401135.1). NCBI lineage: Eukaryota > Metazoa > Chordata > Aves > Passeriformes > Sylviidae > Cettia > Cettia cetti. The sequence continues at coordinate 32,899 of VZUI01074992.1, forward strand.
GGTGTGCCATGCCCCAGACTAACTTGTTGCACTGATTTCTTAAGGTCTTTGAAGAGCTGTTACTTGATGCAGATTGGAGTGTGAATGCTGGAAGCTGGATGTGGCTGTCCTGTAGTTCCTTCTTTCAGCAGTTTTTTCACTGCTACTGCCCAGTGGGTTTTGGCAGAAGAACTGACCCAAATGGGGATTATATCAGGTAACTCACAATCCAGAAATAGCAATGATTGTTTCATGAGTTGCTTAAACCATCCAGCAGCTTTATACTTAACATGATCCTTTTACCTTTTTGTTTTGTTTTTTTTTTTTTAAAGACGTTATTTGCCAGTACTTAGAGGCTTCCCTGCAAAATACATCTATGATCCTTGGAATGCCCCAGAGAGCATCCAGAAGGCTGCAAAATGTATTATAGGAGTTAATTATCCCAAACCAATGGTAAACCATGCAGAGGCAAGCCGTCTGAATATTGAGAGGATGAAACAGATCTACCAGCAGCTTTCACGATACAGAGGACTGGGTATGACTATAGACTTGCTTTATTTATTTAAAACTTCTCGCACCTTCTAGCAATAAATTTAGCAGTGAAAGTCAGGTCTGAGCTCAGGGTGGTGACCAGGGTTTGTATCCAGGTAAATATTATATATAACTGAAAAAGGAAAGAGTTTGAGAGGAGTGCCTCTCCAAATATTGCCTGGAAATTTTTTTTTCTATGGGTCTTTGGAAGTGCTTTTGTTAAGATGGGCCTTTTATTCATTCTGATAAACTCTTGTACAGTTTAGTTTTAGTACCAGTGATTAGAAATTTAATATGATTCATAACTTCAGTGATACTGTATTTGAATATGCAAATGCTGTTGCAGAAGTAGGCACCAACCCAGTCCTTGGTAGATTCTTCCCCTTTGCTCTGAGGTAAACCAGGTGCATTGTACTGCTCAGGAAGGTGTGAGCAGTCAGTATGTTCAGATACTGGGTATTGAATCAGCATACGTTGCACTTAAACCCAACATATTGAACATGTGTAGCTAAGGATTATTGAAAAAGTTATGCAGAATATGATGTAGAAAAATTTAGGTTAAGTAAATGTGAACTAAAATTGTTTGGCAAGAGACAGAAGCAGGCAAGACAGAGAGGTGTTCTGCTGTTATAAAAGTAAACCACCCAAGGTGAGGGTGGAGAATTGGCAAGGATATCACAAGGAAAAGAGAATGCTGCATGTGATTGATTTTTTTTTTTTTCTTGCTATCTTTCTTTTTATATTTTGTTTGGGTTTTTAGGTCTTCTTGCAACTGTGCCTTCTAATCCAAATGGAAATGGAAATGGTGGCCTAATGGGCTATTCACCAGGAGAAAGCATTTCTGGTTGTGGTAGTACAGGAGGTCAGTCAAATTCTTCCAATACATATAATTACTGGGACTGAACTACATGAACTTTTTTTATAATGGCCTTGCCATTTTGTGTTATAAAAAAGAACTGCTTTCATAAGACAATTTGAGTGCAAGTCAAATATTTTTGAATTTATTCACTGTTTGATAGTATTTGTATATAGACATCATTAAATTTTTTAATCTCAAATATGCAAATATTTTTCACCTGTGCTTTTCCCCCTCCAAAAACTACTTATTAGCTAGTATCAAACAATTTTTTTTCAAAGGCATTTGAATATGATGTTCTCCTAGAAGTGTATAAGCATCCTGATATTTATAATAAGGAATGACTTGTGAACTTTCAAGTGAGAATTATTAACTTGTAAAGTTTTCTAATGCTGGCATTGGATTGTTACTGGAATTTATTTCTACAAAGAAAAAATAAATACAGTATTAAGATTGTATTAACCCATGATGTATCTTAAATACTTAAATACTACATACACCTTAGACTCCTCAATGTAAAACTGGATTTCCAGTTGAACTGGAAATCTACTGGTTTTATATTCTTCACAGTCTTTAGTCAAGGTTAGAAGCCGATGGTGGAGAAAGATGGACCTTATTGTTCCTAGTCAGTACAGCTCTCCTAAAGATTTAAAATAGAAACTCCTTAAAACTGGGTGCTTGAGCTTTTATTTCTTATAAGTTTAGGATGTGTATAAGACAAGGGTTTATTTTTAAAAAATTACCATTATGTGCACTCTTTTCTTTTTAAAATGTGTTCATGTATACATGTACTTACACTTTCACATCAGAAATGTATTCCTTTTGTAAGGGTCAGTGAATTTGGAAAGACAAAAACTTTTAGAGCTTTGGACCTGTAATGAGGTGGTTTAAAAAAAGAAAGCTTAAAAGCCACAATAAAAAGCATGTCTCTTGAAGATGGGGGTAAACTCTCCACATTTTAAATCCCAAAACTGGAATTGTACCTTCTGTTATGTTTAAGTCTTGTCCCTGCCTCTCCAGGAGCTCAGCTGGGAACTGGTGATGGTCATTCTGTTGTTCAGTCATGTGCCCTGGGAGACTCTCATACAGGAACAAGTGGAATTCAGCAGCAAGGTATTGTGGCAGTGCCTGTCTGTAGAGGATCTCCAAATCCTTGCAACTATGGAAAACCAGACAAAACATCAAAATAGCTGGATAGATTTTGGGTGACAGCGGCTGTCTACAACATGAACTGACCTTGTTTCTGTTCTTGAAACATAGAAATTATTTCTTAGAGTGAACTTGCTTATCTTATCATTTTTACCTCTAAAAATGCTCATCTAGAGCACTATTTGTATGTTTTGAGTGGGAGGGATCAGAAGCGTGACTAAACGAAAATAATAAACATTGTCCTAGGCTACTTTAAAAGAAGCTGAAAACCAGAAGTTCACCTTGTGTATTGGATAGCAAAATTTGTATGATATCTTTTCACTACCACTCTTTCCATTTATAATTAATTTCCACAGTTTTGTGTGGATAGTCTCTTATTGTGGAAGCAGATATTTGTTACTTTTAACTATACACAACCTTAAGCTGTGGTTTGTGATAAATCCAAGTTGCAATGAAATTTAACCCAACTGTTTGTTTCTTTGCAGTCTTAACAGAGGTGGTGTGTTTACTGATCAGGAAAGGCTGTAATCTGTGTTTTGTTTAAGCACCCAGAACTTAACCGGAACACTGCAACTGTTCAGAACAAGAAACCTTGCGACTGTTTCTGCTGATTGCACTATTCATGCAGAACACTCAGTTTCAAGGTTGCCAGTAGATAGTTTACATGAATCAGAAGAAAGTTCTCATCTTTCAAGTTACTTGCTTTTTTGGTTTTCCACAACTGAGTTATGCCAGGGATTCATTAGCGTTGTTATAACAAAATAATAAAAAGGATAAGGAGACTTGGCAGAAGTAATGTTAAAATTTATAACAACTTAGTGTTTGGACATACAAGCATTCTGCTTGTTGCAAATATAATGCATAAATAATGTAGGCACTAAATGTTGTTCACTCTGCAGATATAAGTGCATATATGTTTAACTGCTGTAGACTACCATGAGGCTTCTTTAATATAAGAACTTTTCTGCATTCAGGATAGTTTCTGGCAGGATTTTTCTTGATTATGGGAAATAAATCAATTGGCTCCTTTTTGTTGATGTAAAAAAACATAATTTTACACTTGCTTGAAGCTCTAAATTTTATGTAGTATAATAAATATCTGTATCTGAACAGGTTACTGTCAAGCAAGTAGTATCTTACACTATGCTCATGGAGACAATCAGCAATCACACTTATTGCAAGCAGGTAATTTTAACAGCAACGAAAAAAACCCAAACAATTTTCTTGGGTAAATAAGGGTGCAATAGAGTCTTAATGTAAACACTGGTTTTAAATTATCAGGAAGAACGGCCCTTGGTACTGGCATTAGTGCAGGGAAACGCCCAAATCCAGAAGAAGAAACTCAGAGCGTTGGACCAAAAGTCCAGCGACAGAGCACAAATTAAACTGGTAAGATCTGAGGCACCTTAAAGTTATCAAAGTTCTGTACAAATTTTGTGTCTGTGATAACATTCATGTCACTGCAATGCAAACAATCTTAAACTATTGCTGTCAATATTTCTTTTCTGGGGACTGTAGAAACAGTACGAAATTCTGGCTCTAAGAGTTTTTGAAGTATGAGATAGGAAGTAGTTACAAAAATAGAGCCAGACTGAAGATTATCAGACACAGATCCAGGTGTTAACAAAAGGAAGATGGATAAACTGGGGTTTTAACATAGAGCTGCTTAAGTAGCTTCAGTTACTCTCTGCTACCACATCTCACCTTAAGTTGTGCCAGTAGCATTGTTTGTGCAAATGTCTGGTGACCTGAATCAGGAGACTAAGACAACTTAAAAGGAAGAGCCTAGGGCTTGGATTAGTTTACATGTATAAGTGGACTAAGCAGAACTTGTTTCAGCAAGATACTGCCAAAACCCTGCAAAATGCTGATGTGGTTCCTGAGTGTGAAGATGTAGGGACAAATAAGATTTGAAGATGTGAGCCTTTGTCATTGGTCTGTAATTGAAGCAGGTTACTCAGACTGCCCAAGTTTGTCAAGCTGTGGTGAAAAGACTTGAATTTGGAGAAGGCATTGTGGATAGATACATACAAACAGGTGTGAAAATGTGGAGAGAGAAGCAGAAAACTGGAGAAGGAGGTTTTTATGTGTAAAATCATCAACATAGAGAAGATCAGTCGTTTGTCGGTTTTGGATAAAGTTGGGAACAGGATAGAGGAAAGAGAAGGCCAAAGTCATTATACCTTTTGCCCCAGTAAGCTTCATTTGAGAGGAACAAGGAAGATGACCTGAAAAGAATTAAGACTAAATTAAATTAAAGAGTAATTACTAAGGAAGAAAGCCAAGTAATGGAGGACTGTCTGAAATAAGAGGACACAGGATTTCAAGGCTGGGAGTTGGCTGCAAAGGTTAAAGGTGATTGAGTTTTTTAAAAAACCCAAGTGGAGCATTCATCATTATGAAATTTGAAGAATAAGTAAGAATAGCTCAACAATCAAGATAATAGCACATGGAGAGACACTGTTGGAGCTGGAAAACACTGATTCCGTATAACAAGTGTAGGAGATACATTCATCATCTCCAGAGATAAAAAGAGAAATTCAGTCTACTTAATTTGGTTTTGACAGCAAGATCTAATTTTGCTTGTTATAGAGTGGCAGCACTTTGTCAAAGTTACTGCGGTGCATTAGGAACAATAGTGTCGTACTGATTTGATTCCATGCAGAGCCACAGCATTGTTTCCATAATGCTGTCCATTGAGGAAGTTAGCTGAGACCTTAGTGAGTGATCCATCTGCTATTTTCTCACCTACTGGAAGCCCTAGAAACTGCTTCTGTGTTCTCAAACTGATTTCTGTTATTTGGATGGGCCTGAGTGGAACATAATTCCAAGAGAGTCTGTGTTTCAGTAGCTGTCTAATCCTTAGTATGTGTAGATTCATTCAGCATCCATGTTTTGTATTGCAGAATTCCTTAGGTGCTCGTGTCTGTGTAGAAGAAGTACCTGCAGAGCGAACGTCTGGTTCCTGTCTAAGCTCTTTTTCAATTGAGAGACAGGTTGGAGGGGTTTTTAGTTTGGCAGAGAAGATGATTTTGTTAGGGGTGTTCAAAGCATGCTGCAAAAGCATTATAGTCAATATATACAAACATCAGCCAAGATCATACTCAAAAAACATGCTGGCAAAAGGTTGTACACTTCTGAATAGCACTAAAGTACAGAGTACAGAGACTCTTGTTGGGTTTCTCTTATTTCCTTCTCCTTTTAGCCTCTAAGGTGAGAGATAAGAATTCTGAGTATTTGGGCCAATACAGATTGGGGCAGGATTGAGAAGGGGGGAAACCATACTGGTCCCTTAAATGACTTCTGTCTTGAAAGACTCACATCAAACTACTTAAGAATATTTTTTTCTTTTTTCTTGCAGCTTGATTGGAAGAGAAGTTTGCCACTCAAAGAACACATGGGACAAAAAATCCTGCTACTCTGTATTGGAATTAAAGTGTTGTGAGAGTTCATGTTCTAAAATTACATACTTTTTCATAAATTATTTTCAATTGTTCTCAGTTGTTGTAAACAAGTCCAATTTTTGGAATGCATTATTTCTAACTGGCATTTCTATGGTTTTTAACTTTTTAATGACTCTTTCACAAAGGGCAAATTGAGTTTTGTATATAAAGTATTTGGTGAAGAATTTGCTAACTTATTGTAAATATAAATATTCATGATTAGTGATAGACCCATCAATATATTTTTGATAATCTTTCATGTATATGGTAGTAGAAAAGCTGTAAGTGCTGTTCTGAAAAAACAGACGAAAATAGAAAGATTGGAAGTTTTTAAATCGTTCTTATTTTTAGATTCCATATTTGAGCTCTGTATGATCAACTTCATATTTTCATAATGTAAGTGCTTAGGACTGTGTTTAATCAAATACAGTAGAATTCTTACCATAGTTAATCACATCTGTATATAAAACACCTGCCAATTTTAGTCGAGTTGTAAGATTTTCATGTATATGTCCAGTCCTTGTATTTCTCAGCTGCCTTGTTCAGTAATGACATACCTTGTTAATAAAAGAAAATTGTATATATAGATACATATGTTTGTCTTTTGTGTACTCTATTACTCCTGCTTAAATTTCCAAATAGAACTGTTTCAGGAAAGAAAGAAATACTCTTTTTAGACTGAATCTGGAAGTCACAAACAATGAACTATATTACCTTTTACTTCCAATTTTCATAACACTGAAGCAAAACAATATCCAAATTATCCAGGCTTTTTCTTGAAACTGCATGTATGTATTTTTACTATTAATTGTTTTTCACTGATGTTTATTAAGTGTTTCTTCACAATCTAGGCATTTGGGTTGGTTTTTTTCCTCATATAATTACAATTTGCTTGATAGCTGCAAAGTCTTTCCTGCAATGCATTTAATATGCTGCTTTTTTGAGGATGTTGATTTCAGGCTTGCTTGAATGCTCCAGTCAATACTGTCTCAAATGTTTAGAGAAGTTATATCTAAGTGTAAGAAAACATTAAGATTTCTGAAGAAGCAGTATGCATTTGCATATGACTAGGTTAGTTTCCTACTTGAATGGGTGCCCAAATTAAAATCCTAGAATATCCTGAGTTGGAAGGGACCCAGAAGGATCACTGAATCTAACTTCTGGCACTGCACAGCACCATCCCCAAGAATCTCAGGCTCCGTGTATCTGAGAGCATTGTCCAAACACTTCTTGAACTCTGTCAGGCTTGGTGCTGTGACCAGTTCCCTGAGGAGACTATTCCAGTGCCCAACCATCCTCTGGTGAAGAACCTTTTCCTGATATCCAACCTAAACCTCTCCTGACACAACTTCAGGCTGTTCCCTGGGTTCTGTCACTGGTCACCACAGAGAAGAGATCAGTGCCTGCCCCTCCTCTTCCCCTTGTGAGGAAGTTGCAGACTGCAGTGAGGTCTCTTCTCAGTCTCCTCCAGGCTGAACAAAGTGCCCTCAGCTGCTCCTCATACAGCTTCCCCTCAAGGCCCCTCACTATCCTTGCTGCCCCCTTTGGGCTGAGAGCTTTAGATCCTTCTTATATTGGCAGCCAAAACTTCCCCCAGCACTGGAGGTGTGGCTGTCCCAGAGCAGAGCAGGACGATCCCCTCCCCTGCCTGGCTGGCCATGCTGGGCCTGATGTCTCCAGGGCAGGGTTGGCCCTCCTGGTGCCAGAGCACTGCTGACTCGTGTACATCTTGACATTGACCATGACCCTCGGGTCCCTTTCCGTGGCACTGCTCTCCAGGTGCAGAATCCAGCACTTGTCTTTGTTTAACTTCATATGGTTGGTATTAATTATTAATTAATTTTGAAGTGAGAGGAGTTAATTATCTTGTTCTTAGTATCACATTGAGGCGTTCTAGACAGGGGGCACTTCTGTGTGTTAGTTTAAAATTCAGATTAGTTTTTTGGGTTAACAACATATGCAGCAGAGCTCTTGTGGCAGAATAAATTACCATAGTACTAGATTTTAGATTATAGTTGTTAATGTAAATATCTCTGCACACTGATTTGTATGCAATGGCAAAATTAAGAGCATTACTAAGAAAATAGAGGCATATCTTCTGTCTTGAGGTAGATGAATGTTTGAAATTGATGAAAAAACTCAAAGATGAGAATAGAGAAGCAGATGCTAAGTATTTCCCACAGATTAGTCCAAATAAAATGGAAGAGTTCCCTAAGAGACATAAGGAGAATAAGCAATCAATTTTTTAAGTAGTCTGAAAATAGAAAAAGACATAGGCCTAAGACTACCTTAAGACATGTTTTACTGTCAAGATAATGCTGAATTTTTCTGCTAACCTTATATTAAAGAAACCATGCCATCGAAATTAAATATTCCACCTAGATTTTTCTGAATGATTAGGCTATGAAACTCCCACAGGAAAACTTCATCAAGGTAATAACATCTGCTTAAATATTACCTTCCCCCAACCAGACTGGAAGTTCAATAGCTGAAAGAAGAAATTTCCCAAAGAGTTTATTTTTATGGTAAGTTAATTTCCCCCTTATTAAATGCTGAAAGGAGTACTTCTCTTCTCGGTGTAGGCAAATCCTTGGATTTGCAAAGGAAGATCTGTGGAGATGCTGTTCTACTTGTGTGCTGGCCTGAAGGAGTTCTGGTGTCTGGACTGTGGCAGAAGAAATGGTCTGTCATCAGTTTAGTGTGAGAGAGGGGAGAAGTTGCCTTCAGAGAAGCAATAAGCTCATAAAAGCCCTTTGCCTCATTTTTCCCCTCCAACCTACTAAGTGCTGTAACCACAAAAATGAATTTAAAAAAGGTGAAAGCTTTTCACATTAAAAAAATTACTAAAACCCATTGTAACAGAGGGGTTTTCTCCCCACACCCCCACTACCCCCTTGTGATTTTTCAAGGAGTTGGACATGTGCTATAAATCCAGTATGGAATAAGTGCTGGGATATTGTTGCTTATTAGAACTCTCCTCCAGAAATGGAGCTTAAAATAGTCCTCAAAAAAGTTCTGTTCCCAAGGGATTTAGCTGGCCTTTCCCTGGGCTAGTAGGAGATGGGGAAAGGAGAGCTTGCAGATTTGTGGTTTTTTGAAATCAAAAAATGTGCTCTGGAAGCATGCAGGAACAACTTTAGGGGATATTTGGGATGAAAAAAAAATAGTTTTTAAGTGTCTGCAAGCATTTGGAACCTGAGCTTTTGCAAAGGAATTTTGTATGACTTCTTCTACTGGTGCTACCTGCTTACGGAGGTCTTTGAAAGGAGGGGAACAAGAGTTAAAACACAACCCTTGAGGTTCGCGGTGTGTGTTTGTGCCGGTGCGGGCTGGGGCAGAGTTAATTTATCTTTTTTGGGAGTACCTGGCAGGGAGCCGTGTCGGATTCGTGCTGGAAGCACGGGTTTGTTGTGGCTGAGGGTGCTGGGCCTGCAGGGGGCGCTGTGAGCGCGGCCCTGAGGGCGAGCCCGGCGCCCGGCAGGGAGCGAAACCAGCTCCTCGTCATCCCAAATATCCTGGTCACAAAGCACTCCGGAGAAGGGAAAATACGTGGGAATTATAGATAGCTGCATAATAGCTACCCGTGCTTCCCGGTCAGAAACCAAACCTCTTCTGTTACTCTAAAAATTGCTTTTCAGGAACATTGCTGTGTGTGCTTGCCTTCACAGACATACAGACTCTTTTTCAAATGCACTTTGCCTAGAGATTGTTTCCAAAAGACAGTTTTAAAGATTTTTACCTATTTGAAATATTTACTGGGCTGTTGCTGACCCTGGAGAACCTTTTTGGACCAGAGCATGGAGCCAGGACCTGAGATCCAGGTTCTTGTCTCTGCTCTATCACAGAGCTGCTAAACAGGCTCAGGTAAAGCTCTTTCCACAGGCTCTTCCTGGCAGCCGTGTTGTTCTGGATTAGATTAGATTAGATCAGATTAGATTAAGCAGGCTACAAAGAGAACCTCCTTTCTCTTCTTTGTGCTCCTTATTTCCAATAGAAAAGTGTTCTTTGGGCAAGAATTCCTGCCCTTTAATGACTAGGTGAAAGAAATTTTCACACTTCACTCGCTACCTCAGCTTTCAACTCGAATGCTTATTGCAATTTTTCCCCCCAGAAATTTAAAGTTTTAAAAGTGGTGAAAATTTCTGGGTAGAGTAAAAATTTGCATTGATCCAAAAAGCACAGGGAAATTTAAAGCAGACATTAAGAAATAATTTGAATGTTGATTTCAAGAGATCTAAGCTCCTGCTTTTGAATAGTGTGCACCGCAAATGCAAAATTAATTCAATATTAAACTAAAGAATGCAAATAGAGTTGGTTTCAGTATTTTTTTACAAAATTGCCTGCAGAACGAAAAGACAGAAGAGGCAAATTAAAAAGAAATGGAAAAGGGACCCAAAAGGAGATTCTTTCTTTGGGATGTTGTTGGTTTGCTTGCTTGCAAGAGGTCTTAGTGGATATTTCAAAGTCTAAAACTCTTAAAGAAAAACTGCAAAATGCCGAAGTGCAGCCAATGTGCAGGATTGCATCCGAGAATCTGTGGTAAGTGGAAGCTTGTGCACCTAGTGCAAGGTAAATGATACTTTTCTCTGCTTTTCTTACCCCTGCTAATTACACAAAACACAAGAAGATAATCTTATTAGCTATGATTATGCTGACTGGGAGTAGCCAATAAGCACATTAGTTAATAAGAGCAATTTATAAGCAGCAATTGCAGAGAGGGAGAATTTTCTTCAGGTCTGTTTGACTTTCTAGAGCTTCAGACCATCTGGTCATCACAAGGTCTTTAATTATCTGGACCATACTTTTTTCTCAAGTGCCTTTTACCCTGACCAAGCTAGGAATACTTTTAAGCAGTCATCTTTACCTGGTAGTGGTGGAAACACATCCCTGTTCTGAGGATTGGCTTGTACCAACAAACAGAAATAATACTGTGTTCAGACTTCAGAGTGGTTGTTACACACCCAAGAATGGGAGATTTCAAGAAAGCTTGGCAAATGGATATAAGGAAGATGATGGAAGTAGGGAAGAATTTTTGCAGAAACCTTAGAGAGGGAAGAAGGAAAATTAAAGGCATGGTGCAAGGAAAGTTGCCAGCTGAAGGAATGAAGAAGAAAAAAAGCAAATAAGAAATAGAAGTCCATTGGTAGATAAGGGTTTATGGACACATTATGTCTTGGCTAACTGGGTAACTGTTCTGTTATAACATAAGCTTATTTTTTAAAAGGGTGAAGAAGGGGAGGCAATAATCCTTGCAGGTATTTTAGGTTCTACACAATGTTACAAATTTCTGAAATACTTGCATTGCATAGGGTTTGGTTTCCAAGTTCTTGTGGATTTTGATGGATTTGGTCCCAGTTCTACTGCCAGCCCCTGCAGGAAAGAAGAGTTCTGGGGTAGCACACTGGGCCTTTCTCCCTCCTATAGGCCAGGTGCTTCAGCATCCCTCTTGTGCACTCAGCAGAACTTGCCTGGGACTTAAGGGACTGTCTTGCCTCATGCAAAATGTTTGCATATGTGTAATTTTTTTTGTAATTAGTGCAGTCAGGCCTTGGTTTTATTTGTGACCTCAAATGCTACTAATTACAGCACTTACTTATGAGATGTCCCCTTCTCTGCTGTGGCTCCTGTTGCTAGACTTCTGCCTGAGAAGCTGGAGTTCATCAGAGGCTTTTTCTCCATTCCAAGCTGGATTTTTGATGCTTGTAGAGGCTGTGGTGTTGTGTGGTTTTGGCAGAGTTTGATGTAATTACATTGTGCATCTCTGCTCCTGGGCAGCAAGGGGAGCACTGAGGTGGCTGTGCAACAAAAACCACTTGCAGGGCAGAAACACCTTGTAGTCAGAGTAATTCAGCTTCTAAGAATGGTTCTTAACTCTCCCTATGGTTCTCCTCCCTTCCCTGCTGTGGCCCAGCATGAGAATTAAGAACCATTCCTTAGTTTCTCATAGCTGCCTGGTCTTGAGCAAACAGCAGCTTGCTGGGAGACACCTTCCATTAACAGGGTTCTTAGTGGGCTCCAGACAAGACTTAGAAGCCCATAAATGGTCCCACTTTGGAAAGCGTTGGTTTAATCCTCTGGTTCAATGCTGAAAGTGTAACATAAACACGTAAAACCCCCAAATCAACTCACAACTGGTGATTGCAAAATTACCTTAGTGCCAATTGGAAGGTACTATCTGAAATATTTATTATGGTTATATGCTCCAGAAAAATATGACCCAAAGCAATGAAGCCTGTAGATAGAAGAAAAAAATATTGAAATGTAATCTTTATGAATGTGTTGCTTTTGTTCTGCAAGGCACTTTGTCATGTACATAAAGGCCTAATCAAACCTGTGTTTATGGATCCAGATAAAGAATAATGCAAATTTGAAACCCCTGAAAACAGCACTGCTTGATGACCTCTTGTTTAATTCACATTTTACAAACACCAAAAAAAATCCTGGGCTGGTTCTCAGGCTACATGTGCACGCCCCTTGGAATTGGTGGGCCAAGAGAATGTGCACTGGTGAAAGAAGTCACTCTCCTCTTACTGCTGTTGTTAATATATGTGGAAAATCCTGACAGAAATAGACCCATGGGAGATGGGACTATGCTAAGATTTCAAATTTGAATACCTGACCTCAGGATCTAAATCAGATTTAGATGTTTCTAAATAATTGATGACAGCCAAATGTAGTCAGAGTCTCAGTTTTGAGCTATTTCTCATCTGACACTGATAGGCACATAGTCGTTTTCAGACAGGTGCCATGGGTGTGTAGCTCCTGCCCAAATTCAATCTAGTACACTTTACACAGGCCTCCACTCACACACTGTGCACTAACAGTCTCCCCATTAGCAGGATAACAATAAAATACACAGGGGTGTGAGCTTTCTGTGAAGTCTGTCCCAGGTTTGTGTCTTCCTCCCCATCATGTGAGTAGAGCCTGGAGTCTCTCCTCTGGCTGTCCTAGCAAATGCTCCAAGTTTAGGCACAGTTCTCTGCAGGCAGAGCCGAGCCCCAGTCCGTAGCCATTTTGCATTGTTTGCTGGGTGCTGTTACGAGTTAGTGTGATTTATGTCTTACTATCGCTCCTGCAAGAGCTGGCATCATTGTGTGGAGCATATTTACAATGGAAAGAGATTCCTGTGGCTTCACTGAGGTGGTGGTGGATTCCATTCCCCATGTAACTATTTTTATCAGATGATCTGGGGTGAGTTTCTGTCTCTACAGCTATCATGACATGATGTATTGTAATGTGGTAAATATTATGATCCATAAGTTTCTTTCAGCATCCAGTGCCTGAAAAAGGAAACCTAGGCCCATCCCCCACCCAAGGAAATCTTTCTAGTATGTGAGAGCATTCATTTTGAAGCCAATCTCTTCTCCTGGGACAAGTATAAATGAATGGGTCCTTTTTTCTCTGGTTCTAACTGCAGTCTGACATCGTGGCGTCTCACTAGATGCTGGAGGCAGGCAGGGGTGGGATCTCTTCCCACTGGAATCCCTGCCATGCTGTGTCTTACAACAAGAATTTGCTGGCAGAGTTTCCCTCCAATCTCCCTCTCTTGTGCCCATCTACACACAGCAGACTAGGCTGTGCTGCTTCTAATTAAGAAGGTAATTTCAAAATATCTCTTGAACCCTTGACCTTCAGAATTCCCTCAGATGACATTGCCTCTGATCTAGGGAAGAGCTCCCTCATGGGTTGCCACTCATCATGCAAAAATAGGTAGGGTGTAATTTGCAAATATTTATAAAGTTCTGTTCTGGGTAATTGAAACTACTGTTAATTGCTCATGATTTCAATTCAGACAGCTGGTTTGTTTTTCTGCACTGCTCCCACAGGAGAAGTTGCCTTTCTCTCTGCCTCAAACCCCCAAAGGTCTGATGGTTTGCATAGCATATTGTCTCTCTACGGTGTTCTCAGTAACACTTGACTGAGTAGTAAAGGCGACCACGGCTTGTTCCAGGCATTGAGATGGAGAAGAGACAATATGTAAAGCTTTTTGGCTTTGAAACTTTGGGAATGACTGCACTGGGAGCTGAGTGAGTGCGAAGAGGAGAGGAAGCAGAGCTGTCTGCTGGGGCTCTGAGCAACATGGTAGACCTTGTTACGAGGGTAGATGTTATAAAGCCTCTTAAATGGTAATCTGAGGTTAGTAAGAATCCACCTTTGACTCAAATTAACTCTCCAAAGGTCAGAATGGATATTCTTCACTGCTGCAGAGTATGTTTCACCAGAAAATTGTGCATGAGTAGATAGAACCCGCTGAACAGCTAGCAAGCAGGAGTGGCATAGAAAGGGAATAACAGGGAAGTTAATACTTTTCCTGGGAGACATGTAAGAGAGAGTATTGGGAGCAACAATAAATCGGTAAGGTAATCAAAGACCAGGTAATTACAAGAATGCTGTGAACAACTTTAACACAGCAAAGAACAAAAAGACAGAAGGAAAGAAATCTTCTCTATACACACAATATATATGTGTGTGCATGGCCTTTTGTATAAAAGGAATAAAGGAACAGTAAAAGCAGCAGTGTTCTTGAAAGGAAAGATTGATGTGCTATATTGCTGTGGAATGAATGTTGCATTACAGATAGCAAATGAAAAATGGTCTCTGAAACTGGGGAAAAAATTAGAAGGAACTGAACTAAAATCCAGGCAGCAAGAAAGAAAAGCACATTCATATAAGTGGAGAAACTTCTCCAGCTGCATCTATGGAACCACAGCACTCAGCAGTGGCCTCCTCCAGCTCCGTGACCCTCTCGGAGAGAGCAGCCTTTCCCACACAGCTGAGGCTTGGGCACAGGAGGAATGTCTGAATTGGGCTGCAACACAGGTGAATATGGGCTGTGGCATTCAACATGCAGGGTCTAGAAACCACAGAGTGGTTGCTTCTGTTGCTTTGCAGGGGTTTCACTCCCAGACCTTTGTTCTATCTTAGGATAGGCAGGATGTAGCTGGAGGCAGCGTGTGATGGAATCTTCCAAAGGGTAGTCAGTCATGCCTGGATGACCTAATGGCTTCTTTATGTCAGGACATCGTTTTGCAAGCAGGGTGAACCAGGAGGGCTCAGTCTCCCCACTTCACACCAGGGCTTTACCAGCCCTGCCTGGCCAAGCAAGCCTGGCAGCTCCCAGCCCTCAGCTATGTCTGGGGAAACAGGGAATAATTAGGGCATGAAGATTAATTCAAACCAAGCAAAACCTAAGTAGTCTACAGCAGGAGCCAGCAGTGTGGTACCCTTCAGTCAATTTGTGAATGGGCATATGCCAGACCCAAAGTCCCTGCAGCAAGAGGAGATGCCCAGTGGTTTGAGCTTTTGGTTATACACTCGTGGCCACACAAACTTCAGTGCATTGCGGTGCCTTAGGCACATGCTGAGTGACATACATGATTTAAGTTGCTTTTTGTTTCTAAGAACTGTTCATTTTGAGATACATTTAGAAGAAACACAGTGGGTTAAACAAAAAATAGTCTCTCCCAGAAGTAGAGTTATGTCTCAAGGAAGCTGGGAGAAAACAGATCAATGGTAATGTTGATAAGTTTTATTTGTAACACACAGAAAAAAATGGAATGAAAATGGATAGAAAAAGAGTTTATTTTGATAATTCTTACTAATATTCACCCTATGCCTGTTATATTATATGGGGTGAAATGTCCTCATTTAATTTTTAAAAAGTGGCTTTGTGCACATGATTTGTACCATCCACCCATTTCTTTTTTGAATAAAAAAAGACCTTTGTAGCTAGTGGTTCTATTAATTAGGGAAAGATGGTGAGAGGCAAATATGTCCATCTGCCATGTATGAAAATCATTGTGTTGTCCATTCCTCATTATTGCCATCTCCCTGTCTTTGATGGCCAAAGCTAATGACTGCACAACTACAGAAAACGCCAAGGAGACAGAGTACACCCAGTAAAACCCTCCAGCCAAACTGAAACTTCCCATAAGATCTCCATTAATTAAAATCTCTACAGATGGGTTCCCTTAATTGTAGGAAATGGCGTACAATCCCTATAATTAACTCTCCACTCAAAGTTTTTTCACCCCCTCAGCATCTGGAAGGAGCAGCAGTGATTGTTTGGCGCCTCGTTGCTGGAGGGCGTGGCTGACTCTCCAGAGTGCCCCACTGCCCAGGGCCCCACACCAAAACCAGGCTCATCTCTTCTCCCAGGTTCCTCCACAACCCACCACGCTGCACTGAGAGGTTCCTGCCTTTGCATGGGTCATAACACCAGTAGTCACCAGCACAATGCCTGTTTCTCCTAACCTTGAAGGGTAATGTTAGTTCTTCTCTAAAGTCTTTTCTATCCTGGAGGGAGGGAGGGTGACCAACTCTTCTGTGCTGCAGGACAGGAGAAATGTCAAGATGTGGAGAAAGTGGTATTGAGGGATAGCCAAAGAAAGCTTGTTGTTCCCCTTGGAGCAGCAGGTGGTCTTGGGGCAGACCTTGCCTTATGACAGGTTTGTAATGCATGTCTGTGTGGTACCAGCAGTACATAAGGAATGTCAGCCAATCCAGTGAGAATTTCTGCCTCTGTTTTCTGAGCTTATTGTTTCTTCCAGTGCAGCTCTGTGTTGCATTTTTTCTCTGCTCTGTAATTAAAAGACTGTCCAAATCTTTAGATCTCTCTCCTGGTTACATCTTTCTCTTCTTCCATTCCACTGTCCTCTAGTTATCGCTCTCCTTTGCACACTCTTTGTCCTATAACCATCTCAGTCTTCTTACTCAGGGAGTTGTTTTCCCTCCATTAACTATTCAGCACTGAATCCCATCTATTGTTCTGCCTTTCTTCTTCCATCTCCTTGAGTCAGTGTGCCAAAGCAGGACACAAAATGCCTTCTCCCCTTGGCAGCTTTAAAATTGTGGGTCTTGTTTATCTCTTTTACTTTCTGCTGCAGTGTGAGGCTCTGTGGCACAGTGAAGAAAACTTCCCAAGAAGTGTAAGGTGATGCCAGGTGAACTGAAAATTGTATACTCTGGCTTCAGGCTGTCCAGCATCCCATGTCTTTTGGGATGCCTTGTGTGTACTGCTGGTGGTAACACAAACCAATGCATTGGGCATGGAGGGGCCCTGGTCCCTAAGGAACAGTAAGTACTACAAGGAGCAGCTGCTGCAGAGAGCACTTGCCCACATGCCTTAGCTAAGTGTTGAATCATCATCACTGGTGTTAAATGTACTTGTGCTCTGCCATAGGGTGAACCACACGTGGGGAAGAAGTGGTGGCACCTGGCATGCAGTGGTTTTCAGCACCAAATAAATGTATTTCTGGCCATGTACCAACTCACCTGAGAAAATGTGCCACTTTTGGGGAAAGCCAGGGGATACCATCTAGAGAGAGGCAACATGATAGAGCGTTCCAGGGGACCTGGGGCATAGAAGTAAAGCAAATACTTGGGGTCACTCTGCAGATTTCAGCCCTTCCTAATATCATTGTGGAACTTGGAGGATTTACAGCTCTCCTGAATACAGGGCAGTTCTTTAAAGCTACTTTCTGCCTACTATGATTAGCATGGGTTCTGGTGTCTTTTTTTGGAGGAGCTTCCACACAGATCCTTGTTCTTGGGGCTCCTAGGTGTGTCAAAGCTGTTCTCATGGGAGTGTGGGACCAGCTGCAAAGCTGATATGCATGGTGGCTGCAAAGGCTTCCCCAGGAAGTTGCAGCTCCTGCACAAGAGTGTGAAGTGCAGAGGGCTGCCTTCCCCCCTGACAGAACTACCAAGATGAAGGCCTCTGCTGGAAGTTCAGAGCACATCTAGCTCACAACTGTCACAGACAAACAATCCAAGAGAAGACATGGTCACGCATGAACCTGAGGTAGGTGCTGTGAAACAACCTGGTGTCTTGCCCATGGACTTGACTAGGGAAATGTTTGTCATACATGGGCTCTCCAGGCCAGCCCTGACCAGGAGCAGCACATTCCAAAGGGAAGAATATGTACACAGAAGAGAGGCAATATGAAAAAAGCCATCAGATTTCCTTTTTGCTACTCAGTATTTATTTTACTGCACTGTGTGAGTACCCGCACTGTACAAATCACTAGACAGTTGTGCGGAAGGCATTTCCATGTTATGGAGCACAGCACTGTATAAGGCAGAGGTTTTACTGCTGTTCCCCACACAAGAAAGACAGTCACTAAAATACTGATGGTTTAATGCTTGTATGCCTTTGCTTTGGTCTGCAGCAGATTTGTCAGAGTTTCAATTTACAGCACTTGGGGTTTTCCCTGATATTTGGGCTGACTTAGTTTAGGAACTCAAGTCTGCTTTTAATCAGTATTTTATAAAACAGGGGTTTTTTTGGAAATAAGACAAGAATTGGTATCACTGAAGTCGCTTGCTCCCTGAGATGAGCTGTCAGCTGCTGTGAAACACTAGGGTCTGCTGACTACTCTGCAGAATAGTTTCAGGCACTAAAGAATTACACATTTTGCTCTTTGTAGGCAGCCAGACATCCTTCAAACTGCAAAGGTACATCTTTGGGGTGGGCAGCACTTTTCTGAATTGAAGCAGGATCCCTATGCTTGTGCCTACATAAGGCTGTAACCTGCATCTCAGGAGCCTTTGTCCAGTTTTCTACATTCACGTATTCAAGAGCAATTCAGTTCACGTAAAATTTTCAAAAATGATGGAGTCTTCAGACTACATTCTCAAAAATTACATAGTTACTGTAAAAGGCTTTCATTGCAAGTCAGTTTTGAAAATGGGACATGCCTGACAAAATAGGAAAAGGTAACCATATTTATGCTTTGTAAAACCGTAGGACATCATGCAGGCGCTGCCATACAGGACCCAAGACATCCCTTTGTCACAGTCATTGAAGATGGTGTACCACCCCTTTTGCTCTTGTGCACAGTATTTATTTTCTACTGTACTCTCATCTCCTCTGGGGTGGCTCTACTTGGTCCTTCTCTCTGAGAGCCCATAGGAAGAGCAGCCCAGTCTAAACCACTGCTTCTGAATGCAGTGTTTTTAACAGAATGAGTTTATTCGCTTGGCAGAGAGGTTTGTAGAAGAATGCAGAACAGCATGGGGGGAGCAGCAGAGCAGGTGTACTATTTACTACAGACAAATCTAAGCATGTGCTTAGGGGCACTGCTGGGTTGCTGCTGCAACTCCTCAGTCACCAACAGACATGCAGCTAGATAATTTACCACCAGTCTTAATTGTACACATAATATAGGATAAACATGACAAAAATCCCTTGTTTTTTGCTCACTAGCACCGAGCTGGCTGTAAGCTGAATCCCACATTGTTTCCTGCAGTCTGCAGCAGCCCAAGGGTGCGAGTTTCCTCTACCCTGCATTGAGCCAGAAGTGGTGAGGAGGCACAGGTTACCTGTCTCCAGAGGGCAAGCCCTGCTGTTACTGGACAGCCTGTTCTCTGAAAGGCTTGAACTGCTCAAAGGGTGGACTTGCTTCTCAGTGACCTAAACAGTGCTTCTGCACATGCTTAAAGCTGGGGATGTGGCATGGGAGGTCTTTTTCTTCATTCACTGCTAGCAAGAAGATTGATTTGAATTTTTTAAATGCTTCTCCTTCTACCAAGTGTATTTAATCTGCAGGGATATGTCACTGTTGGACATGAAATAAAGATGCTTAACTCCAGTTCAAAGGCAGAAGAAAATCAGAAGGCATTATTTACAAGTCATCCAGCCTTTTTATAACATGCTTTTCTAAAAAGGCATATTGTTGGTCCACAGAATGGACACCTCTCTCCATTGGTTAAGTAACAGAAACAACACCTGGGAGAGCAGTTGTTATGAGAAAAATATTGTTTACTTAAAATGTTATGAGAAGAATATAGTTATTTACAGAAACTGTCCTTGAAGGAAGGAGTCTCCCTAGAAATCTTCCCTTGGGAAGAAAATTAGCCACTGACAGGCTGAAAACCTTTCAGACTCAGAAATATCAGGCCCACAGGGATATACCCATCAGGTGGTTTTTCTTTCTAGAGTTTACCTAGCTATTTCAAGAGACTGCTTCATGGAAATTGCTATCTCAGTGAATATAGGTTGTAAAACCTCTCTGATGACCTAATTAGTTTTGCTAAAGTCTCTTTAGTAGAAGCATTTCCTACATAAAGGCAAGGTACCCACTATCACTGAGTGAATTTTTAAATGCCTCTGGGGTTTTTTTTCATTTTTCTCTTAACAGTCTTTGTGGTTGACCCATCAGATATCACGACTGTAATATAAACTTTTCTATCCACTGCCTGTGTAAAATGAAAGTACTGATTCAATTGTACACTCAGCTTGTGAGAGGCTGTCTAGTAGCTGCTGCTTTTCTACTGCTTCCTGAATGAAAAGCAATTCTGCTTAGCTTTTCCTGCAGAAGGTATCCTGATGGCTTTTCACACCACAGGCTTGTTCCCAAGACTCCAGAGTCATCTGGAGGGATTTCATCACTGATTTAATTAATCTTTTGTAACTCTTTATTTTGTAAGGTAGGTTATAGGTAGTAAGGTAGTAAGGTGATAGAGAGTCTGATCCTGTCTGTACTAAAGTCAGTATAAAATGCTAATGGATTTTGATGTCACTGGATTAGCTCATTTGTTGTAACTGTATTTGCAGGGTGGTGAAGACTGTGAAACACACCTCTCGTACCTGCCCTAGCATAGGCATAGACACAGATTCTAGTCTAAAATCCTTATCCATAATCATGTGGGAAATCACTAGATTTAATAGACTTACCAAATAGTCTCCACAAAACCAAAGCACAGCCTGGCAGTTCTCGGATCAGTCATTCAAGGAGTGACCTATGCACACCCTGGCATCTCCTCCCAGAATAATTTCTTAGGTGCAAAATGGCAGGCTGAAATGATCCAACATAAAAGAAAACATGGTGTGTCAAAATATGATAATCTTCAGATATTTAACTTATCAGTGATTGGAATGGATACCTGTCCTTCCCAATGATCTCTCTGGCAAATGGAGACTACTGCTTTTTTTCCTCAGCTTTTTCCCATGCAATGCTATAGTCAAAGGTAAATAAAAGTGAAATGTATTCACTTTTCAACTGAGCAATGTCAACTTTAACTGCTTTTCATATAGCAAACATTTTATATATTTAAATCTGATTTCTGTTTTGCTTTCTACCATTGATGTGTTGCAGTAGGCATGAGCCTGACATAGAAATGCAAGGAAAAAGAGCCTCAAAGGGGCTGTGCTTCTGGCTAGTTTGATTTGTTGATGTCATTCTTCATCTTGAATTGCTCTCCCTCTGACAGTACCTAATGTCTCTCATATGAGACTTGTTCCTTTTCATAATCCTGCTAGGGAGAATTTTGTGCAGTGGCATTTTCTAGGAGGGCATTTTTATAAATGTTCGTGTATGCTAAATGAGCCATTCTCAAATACAGGCTATTTGGTCTGAGAGGGGAATTTAAACTTGGGAAGGAGCAAGGACTAGAAACACTAGAGAACAGCAGTACTTGCCACTAGCTAAATGTAGCTGGAAAGATAAAATGATTTTGTGGAAATAATTCCACAGAATTTTTTCAAAACTTCTGAGGCCAAATATGACCCATTAATATTTTTAATTTTGTGAACTTCCAGTAGAAATATTGATGCACAGGTAGGCACAGAATGACAGTCAACGACTCATCAGTCTTGTTTTATAGATTGCCTCTGCCTCTCAGCCCTTCTAATCAAATATTCATTGCTTGGAAATGCCCTCCCAGTGCATCCTTGCTGGTTAATTAGAATCCCCTCGCCTTGATTCTGAAACTTCTTCCACAGACTGAATGGAGCAGACTTCTGCTTCTTACCCAGGCAAATCTTCCAGCAGGTCCCCTGGTTTGTACAGGGGGACGTTGAGCTCGAGGTGCTGCTGAGACCCTGCTGGCTCTGCTGTCAGCCACAGAGAAAGCCATGGCAGCTTCTGATTGAAGAAAACCCTCTGTCTTTATCAGTGCTCAGAGTTCCAACCTACAACTCAGTGAAAGTTGTTGAAATTCGAAGAGGACTAATCTCCTGTTGGAGTGAACTGAAGCAATGGCAGTAAATGAAAAAACAAAGCACACACACCTCACCAAACCACAAAAAACCACAATCCACATCTTCTTCAGCTCCACAGATAACTTTCCATGTGGGCCTAAGTAAAATGTAAGCAAAGTCCAAAGAGGAGATGTACCACTTTTCTCTGCACCTATCCAAACAAGTTTAGTCTAATGTGATCTGTCTTTCCTAAAATCACACTGCCTTTTGGCCTCCTTTTGTTTCTGCATCCTGATTATTATTTTCTCCAATATCTGTCTGAAAAAGTTGTACATGATAGAGGTCAGACTAATGAACTGTACTTTTTAAACCACTTCTTTTCCCAGATCTGACCCCATATCTTTATCTTTCTGTCATTTAACTGCCTGCACAATTTCTACTACTTCTTGTATGTTAGCACACATTGCAACACCTATGGAAGAGATGCATAATCCTGTACTGTCATTATACACAGGTTTTTTGGCTGTTCAACATCAAATAAAGTTTCAAGAAATTGAACCAGATGCAGTTTAAAACTCTATCACCATCCTTACTTTTGTACATATGACTGCCTCTGCTCAGTACTGCCATTTTCTCATTAGTTAAGAAACATAGGCAAAAGCTTGAATCTGTTTCATTTATTTGAGACTTTCAGATCAATAGGAAGAGTGTCTTTAGGATTTTTTTTCTTTCCTATGCAAAAATGTCATCAATTATTAATCAAAAACTAGATTACACTGAAGATCTGGCTTCCTGCAGCACGATACAGTGTACTTTAATGTTAAAGGTGCATTCTTAAATTGCTGCATGCTAGAGTAGCTTTTAATTGCAATACGAAATGGATCCTCTGGTAAAGCCTATATGAGTGTAAGTGTGAAATGTGGGCTGCAATGTTTTCACATGCAAAGAATTTTAGCATAAGTACTGAAATTGTGCAGGACAGGCTACAAAGATGGTCCTGTGGGGTTTCAGCAGAAAGCCTGAAAAATTGTCCTGCTCTTGTGGGGCTGGGGCACAGCAGAGGCATTCACCCCTGTGCAAAGGGCAAATAAGCCTCAAATTCAGATTGGCTTTGGAAGAAGAAGTAGAGGTATGACAAAAGCTGAATTTTAAGGCTGGGTGTTTATTTCCTGCAGACATTTCTGGTGACCCTCACCCTGGCTAACAAAGAGTCCCCAGCCTGCCAGGCCTGGTGTTATTGAGGGAAATGGGGATGTTTGCCAGACTAGGACTCAGACCTTGCATCAGCATTGAACAAGCAGCTTCCAGTATTTATTTGAAAGCTCTGTTGGCTCAGTTGAAGCCATGCTTGTCATGATAATTATGTTCAAATGCAAGCTAAAATGACTTAAAGACACATTTAGAAGGACTGTGAACCCTGTCAGAATTGATAACTGAGGCCTCACTTCCTTATTATTTTCACATGCTCAGTTTATTGAATATGTACAGAGAATGAATTGAAAACCAACTGCTGTAGTTGTGAGACATTTAAATTATGTAGTAGTAGCTTGAGACACTGTGGTTAGCCATTAAATAAATAATCGTAAATGGACCAATTCAGAATGATCTATTTCTCTATTTATGTTTGTGGCCTAAGAGAGGAAATGGACGCTTTTCAATGAGGAAAAAAAGTCCATCCATCATGGGGTCCTCCAACTGAGGTATCTAGTGCCAGTGTAAATGGTATTTTAAAACATAGTATCAAATGGGTTCCTAGCATCTCTTAGGAGTGGAAGGCAGCCAAGTTTCTTTGTATTACCTTTTTTGTTTTCTATATGATGTATATATTCATTTTTAGAGAACTGTAGGAACAGTTTGTTGTCTGGGCTTTTTTTTGCTTTTTTTTTTTTTTTTTTTTTCTCTCTCTCTCTCTCTCTCTCTCTTTAAGAAAATTGTTTTCTGTTAATTAAATTGGAATTCATCCCACTGAAACTCACCTGCCAGAGACCCCAGAAGGCAGGAATAGGCAGTCCTGCTGGCCTTGGAAAACAGTAGCAATGTTCGAATTAATTGTAGTTGGACCAGAAAAATGGCACTTCTCACAATGACCTCATGGTTTCAATGTGTGCACTCAATTTTTTTGTGCATTTCTTTTTACAGCTGCAGCTCCTGGAGTCATGAGAGCCCTACTGCATTTCAGTTGTCCTTGTCCGAGAGAAAAGAGGGAAGAAGTTTCTCCTTCTACCTATGGATGAGAATGAAAAAGAGGACCCTTAGGACTCAGGCATGAGAAGGTATGTAAATGCGTCTCAGGTTGTCATAGTAACCTTATCCCACAAATGCTTTTTTTGAATCCTTGCATCATAAATTTTAGAGACCAAAGGTTGGTTATGCTGCAGCAGAGTCAGGCCCTGTTGTTCAGAGCTCTAAGTTCAGTTATGCAGGTGACTTTCACAGCTGATGAGAAGTTAAATGCACACCTGGAATGTATAATCCTCAAGCACATGACTGACATGAGACCTAACTTTCTTGGAGTATCCTACTCCAGGCTCTGTTTGGGCAAAGTATCCTGTCTATCAGAACCCTTTAATAAGTTAGTAAAGATGAAGTGCTTTTTGGATTCTGCTCTGCTTATTATTTATCTAATTGACATCTCAGTTCAATTGAGAAAAGTAAAATTCAAGCACTTGCTTTTATTATTTATCCCTCCAGATCTTCTGGTCAATTTAAGGCTTCCATTCTCAACTCTTAGCATAGTGCTGTAATAGCAGCAGTAAGTGCTGTAAGGGAGTCCTTGGCTTTGGGGGCTACCTTTCTAGGGGAATATGTACATAAAAACATTTTTGTTGTTTAAAGAAAAGGATCTTAACCTGCTAACTTCCCTCCAATTTTATGTGCTGACCTCACTGGGTTACATCAGCAGAGATCTGAACCCACGTGGGAAACCTAAGAATCTGTATCCAAGTGTCAGGAATAGGACCTCCTATATTAATACCTTGTAAATACAGGAACAAGCTGTTCTTTGGAAGGAAGAAAAATTGCACAGCTCTGTATGTGAATGACGGATCTGTTACACTTGCACAGTTTCACTAAAAATTCTCCTGGCAAGAAAAATGCTCTGGGAAAGCATCCCTAAAAAAACCAACACTGCCAATAGTGTCAGCCATGCAAACACCACTCTGTGTATGTCATCATATGTAAATCCTGCATAAATGTTTAACTGAGATAAATGTTTAACTGAATATTTCTGCTATTTTCCTCTCACCCTGAGAGCTGTTTTCATTAGTAAACAAATTTTAATGTTTATGTACACAGACACCCACTCTGTCTTGCTCCATCATTTAGCTTTTATTCTGGAGAATTATTCTCTCTGGTGATGCAAGGCTGCAAGGCTGCTGTAATAGCTCCACTGAGGGATGCTGCCTCCCAAAAGAGAGCTTTACCAGTGGGGTCAGATGATAAAAACTGGGTCAGTGCCCTTTAATGGACACCTAAAGTTCTTTTAATCAAAAGCAAAAAGCACTGCCATGGTCTGCCTATGATTGGAGGAGAAACAGACAAGGATAGAAAGCAGGTCCCTCACTTTCTCTGAAAGTTAATCCCGGTAGAACAAGAATTGCCTTTACAAAAGAGGAAAAATACTGCAATTAAGCACTTGGCATCCATGCAGTCCTGGTGAGCAGAGGAGTCCACAGGTGGGTACTGTGTTTGTTCCTGGAGGCAAAGCCATGGCATGCAGGTGAGAGGTTTCTCTGAGGCTGGAGTGGTTCTGGAGAAGAAACAGGGAGAAAAAGAATATTTTGTGATGCCACACCTGCTGCCGTGTCCCCTGGAGTCCTGTGCACGGAACAGAGGAAGCTGTGAGATGCTGACTGAAGCTTCAACAATTTTCTCCCCTCTCTGACTGGTGAGTACTGTTGTTAAAGTAGACTCTTTTCAGCCATTCTCCTCATTGCTCCTACAAACCACAATAGTAAAAGTGGCAGGGATTGACTTCCTTTGCCTGTGAGTTACTAGGAAACATTATCTGTTCCCCTAATTTCTGTCCAATCTTTTGTTGCCTAAATTATTTTCCTCGATCCCTAAGGAGAACACTGCACTGGGTCTGCAGCATGCACCACGTCTAGTCTTGTGCTCAGATGTTGTAGTGGTGGGCCATATTTTAAAACTCCATGAATAGAAGAAGCAGGCTACACAAATATGTTAGAAAACCTGCAGAGTGTATTTGTTGTTTGTAGCTGAGTTAGGGCTGTTGGCAGGGGAGTGCTTCTGTGCTGTGGGATGTTGTATTTTGTGCTGAAGGACATGGAATGTGGAGGGTGGGGGCTGGTGTTCACCAGATTTTGCTAGGAAAGGCTCACCTTGATGTGATTGTGGATGATGAACCTGCCACAGAGACCTTCATGCAGCTGTCAGCAGACAAGCTGTGAGGAGGAAAAGGCAGTCACGGGAGGATGCCACCTGTTGTTAGTATGTGTCCACTCAGCTTCAGCCCTGCTCCCTCCAGCCTGCTTCTGGGGCCTGACACAGGTGATGGAAACCAGCCCAAAGGCAGCTAAGGCTGTGGTAAGAGCAGTCTCATCCCTAGGTGAGAAAACCCACCAAGGCACAGTCCCTGTGAGCACAAGCATAACTAATCTTACATGGCAGGGGACCCGTGGGGTGGCAGGGTGCTGGGGGGGTCAGCAAGGTGACTGTGTGTGCCATCAGTGGGAAGCAACCTCTCTTGGAGCAGTTTTGCCACTGGTTTCAGCAGAGCTGGGGTTTTGGCACTGGTGGTACCACACAAAGGAGAACGCTTCCACCCTACACGAGCTCGGCTGCTCTGAGAAACGCGTGTCCTACCACAGTATGAAGTAAAAATTTGGGGACTGGAGATAGCAGACAAAGCACAGAGCCATGGTGAAACAGAGCTCTGTTCTTCCATCTTTACACAAACAAAAGTCCCATTGAAAGCTGTAAGACATAGAGTCCTCTGATTGAAATATATGTATAAATACATGTAAAAATTTGATGTATTACAGTTTCAGCTCTACATTTTCCCTTTATTTTAATTTTCTCTGTGGAGTTCAAATACAGAGTGTTCCTTCACAGCTTATTTTCAAAGCCATTTTTTTACTTTCATATTTAAACTTATTTAAGGCCCTTAGATTTTTCTCCCAGCTGTAGAAGGCAAAGACAGGAAGAGACAGAAAAGTCAAAGGCTCTTTTACAGTCCGGAGCTTTTAAAGAGCATCCTTGAAATATAGAAAAAAAACCCCACAATAAATAATGCTTCAATTTTTAAAAATGAAGTTATCTTTTTGAATATAGCCTTTTCCCATTTTAGGGGTATGAAATAATTAAAGTGTGTATATGCATAATTATGCAGGTCTCTATACCTGCAAGTATTGGGGGTGCAGTGGGGTCGCGTGTTGGATGGTATTTCTCACTTTTGCTCCTGTTTTCTCTCTCCTATGTTACCAATTAGGCCCTGCTTCCCAAGCACATGCCCTTGGAAAGGACAAATGCCTGAGTTTATGCCAGAGTCATTGTCTATGTTCTTTGCCAGGTTTCTGACATGTGTCACATGCAGCACATGCCCTTCCCAGACAGGTGACTTTCTTAGGGATTTTGTTCAGCTAGGATGGGTGTTGCTGTCTGAGGCTTTCTTTCCATCCTTCCTTGTAGCTGAAGTGACCACTTCAAATTTTCTTTGCTTGTTGTAGGGAGAAGACAGCCAGGTTTTGCATTCAAGCAGATTTGTGCAGAAACAAGCATATGTGTCCAGGTGCCTCTCAGACATCTGGGCATCCCTGGGTGGCTGAATCTCTCATTAACAGGGCTGCGGTCTTGGTCTCGCCCCTTTGTGGGTCTTTGGAGCCCAAGGTGCCTGGACAAGTTTATCAGCTGCAGCTGGCAGAGGCAACTGGCAGATGCAGCAGCTTGTGCAGCAGTTTTTGGGCTCTAAATCTGAGACTGGACAGGTAGAGGCTCTTGGGAGCCCTTTGCAGACTGTGAGGTGAGGGGACCATGTTCACTAGTGAGCTGTGGTAACCTAGAGTTCATCTGCCCTCTTCAGCCTGTATTGCTGTAAGATATTAATTCACTGAAACACTTTGCAGGTATTTGCCTGTTTTGGTAACCATTTGCTTGAGTGACCAGTGGTGAGAGCACTCAGCCCTGATCTGTATTGTGCAGGCTGTGATTTCAGCATCCAAACCTATGCCTAGGTAAGGCTTTTGCTTGCTCTCCCAAATACCTCAAGAATTTTTATGTACCTAACTTCATCATGGGCAGGGATTGGCAATGTCTAAAACTACACTTTTCTTTTTCCCTCTCAGACAGAAAAGTTTTATTTCTTTATCTGCAAAAACTGAGAATTTTCGTATGGCAAAACTTGATGTATTGTATCACATTTCTCCTGTACTGTTCTTCCTATTCCAAAAGCCTCTTTCTCTATAGTTCTTCAGATGACTTGTTATGTTTATATCTGTCTGTATGACATTTGGAAGCTCAGTGGCTAGAGAAGAAGGCAGGGAAAGAGGCCACGTTCCCCCAAGACAGACACAAACCAGGTTGGTACTGGAGCCACTCAGCCTTGTGGGGTGGGTTCTCTCCTGAATTGCTTTTCAAATACTGGAAGCTTGTACTAGAAGGAGCAGTTGGGTTTGCTTTTTCAAGAGTAAAGTAAACTCTTAACAACCCTCGGGCATGTCTCTTAAATATTGCGGTGCAGGGGTATCAGTCAGACAGCAGCCTAGGGAGTGTGGAGGTCCTCCTGGAGGGTTGCCTCCAAGGCCAGTTTCTCACAGACCCTTTGTTGCGAGGAAGGAGCCGAGTATCAGTATGATTAGGTTTGATCTCTCAGTTTATTCTTTATTCCCTATATTTATGTGGTTACAGAGTAAAAGCAGGCACAGCTAAACAATTGCTGATTGGTTAAAATCTCACCTTCAAGTGCTCAAAATGATTGTTCATTGGTTCACGTCTTTTGGCAGCAAATTCTTCTCTGTTCTGTCTTATGACCAGCATTTCTATCTTCAACATCTATGACAAGGTACAACAAGTTGTTACATGTTTTCAGCTTTCATGAGGAAGCATCTGTGCGAAGGACCAATCGGTTATTACATTGCTACTTTTTTGATAATTCAAGGCAATGTAGGAACAGCACAGTACACAGCAGGCACAGTACAAGACCTCATACTGTTCCCTGATAGCAAGGATTGTTCAAACCTCCTATCAATAGATTGTGGCATTGCTCTTCTAAAAATTCCTCTATAACCCTTTTCACCCTGGGTAAGAGGGAGATTTTCTTCTCATGGAGGAAAGTCCTCTAACTGAAGCTGAGCAGGACAGCTTTCCACTTAAAAAGCTTGGAGCAATCCAAAGTGTGACTTGGTGCTTCCTGTCACAGCTGTATAGCCTCCAGGTCATACACAGGTTCAGGTTACTTTATTGCCCTGAAGCTTGGGGCAGTGCCAGGGATACTCTGTTTGTAAAATATCCTGTTAATATAGCTGGGAAGGATGATGAGTTAATTCCTTCCTCCTTTATGTTCTCTGGATGAAGCATTTATTTGTGCAGTGTAATTAGTGGGGGGTTGTGCAGGTATCTGCCACCTGGAGTATACCCAATTAAGTCAGGAGACTCAAAAACGGGCTGTGAGACTCACAGAGCATGAGAGGAAAGGGCATACCAAGTGGCAATAGCACCCCAAGGAAGATTCCCACTGCTACCCTGCTCACAGCTTGCCCTGAGACCTCCTTGCCTCCCAGAAATAGTTGTAGAAGTAGCAGCGTAATCCACTATGTGAGGAGGGGTAGTAGAAGGAGATGAAGAGATTGTGGACACCATGGAGGAGTGCAGGATTTTGCTCCTCATTCATGGAATGGACACCATTTCCAGCCCTCAGTGGAAGGATACTAACACTTAGTTGTTTGACACTACTATTAAATTTTGATCCCATTGGCCAAATCCATCAGAGTTTGAGAGAAATTTAGGAGTCTCAAAGGTAATTATATGTTCTCAGCAGATCTACAAAGAGGCTCATTAAATCAAGAAGTTGAGCCCAGCTGGGGATCCACCAAGGGGGTCCATGCTCATACCTCAGTCTACCTGATGCTGATTCAGCATCTTGCCCATCCATATGGCAGTGGAAGCAGAGGGTGGGAACTGATTATAGCTGGGATGGTGAGGATTGTTGGGGAACAGAAAATATAAATCTGTGGAACCACCGGCTCTATTAATTTAACTGCTTTTTAAATGAGGGTGGGGGAAAAGGAGGAAAAGCAATCATTACAAGGATGCTTGTGATTATTAGGACAAATCCCTTAGAGCCATGAAATTAATATTCTTGAGTCTGTTAAGTCTCTGGATGTTCTTGTTCTTAAGTCACTTTTTTTTTTCTCTCAGATCTTTTGCTAGATTGTTAAAAAATAATTAGAGGCCCAGTTACAGCTCAGGGTGGCCAACCAAATGAATAGGACTGTAAGTGAGCAGAAACTCATCAGATAAAATCTGAAGAAGTAGAAGGAAAATCCCAGATAGGTCTAAAGAAAGTGTTTCCAGAGCCCAGGAAGGGGACAGAAGCTGAATGTTCTGCCTGTATATGAAATAACATCTCTCCAGTTAGACTTTTTACAGATATTACCCTGAAGGGGTTGTTGTGACTATTTCTTAAGTGTGTCAGAGAGACAGTTCTAAGATAGTACATGTATTTCCACTCCCTTTTGTGACAGTTGCAGGTTCTCAGCAATGCTTATGAAGTCTTGTTCCAAGTGCCTTTTAAAAAAAGCTGTAGAGCCACACTTATCCCAATTTCTATGGGTACTGGATAGATTTTCTGTGTGTTATATGACTCTCAACATCTCATGAACAACTCAAGTATTTTCTATTTAAAAATGGCACAAACCCACTTTCCGAATTAGAGATTGAAACATGACATTGAAATAGTCAACAAATATTTGTTCTTTATATTTTAAAAACAAGTAAACATGTTCTGCTCCTGCAAATGCAGGTCACTCAGGTCTGCCTAGACTATAGGCTGCAGAACAGGAATTGGGACCCATTTTTCTCTTTAAGATGGATGTTAGGATCTTTTTCTGCATCACTGTAAGTTGGGATCATTCATAATAGCTTTGTAACAGTAGATGGGGCCTCCATTTGAAATTGGATTTCCTTGGAAGCACTGTCAGACAGGTTTGCTTGGAAGCACTCATATTAAAAGTACTGTCTGCCTTGAGGATCTTATCCCATAGATATATAAGGTGAAGGGTGGAGGGGGTAAGGAAGGGCCCATCATGTCACTGGTGAGCCTGGTAGTGGAGGCAGGGAAAACAGCAGGTCCCAGCCTGACATCTCTGCTAGAGCTCCCTCCCACAGAGCCCCCATCTTGCTGTGGTTCAGCCAGTAGTGGCAGGCACAGGAGCTCTTGCTCAGCCTCTTGCTGGTAGAAAGTTTCTCTTTCTTGAAGAAAAAGCCTTGGGGCTAATTGGAGAGCATCACTTTTGCTGATGGACATGCCTCGGGAGCTGCTCAGCTGGTGGCACTTGCTTCTCTCAGTCAATCTGAAGCAGAGTAAAACACTGTGCTGAACTCTGCCAGAACACATCTGCCGGGAATTATAATTAGAAACAACCAGGTTCTGGAGGGGTTGTGCTGCAGAAGGCACTGGTATCCACCCAGGCCAACTCCACATTTGAGGTACTGCTTTGCTGCCAATACAGCTGAAGTTAACCTCTGAGTGTGATGTTGTCTGGGCAGTGACATTGCAGTGTGGCTGCACAGGGTTGGCGAGCTGGCAGTGAGTCCAATTGGTTGTGTAGGTGCTGCCCATGATGCACCAGATTTGATATCTTGCTATAATGGCCTTTTGGCACAATTTGGGGGCTGAAAGTAATGGGTGTAGGAAGCATCACAGTCAATCCCAAAAGATTGAAAGCAGCAGCCCATGCAAGCCAGAGGAAACCTGTAACGTTGTCCAAAGCTGTTTTGACATAAGGCTCTTTGGTGCCTCTAGTTCCATATGCAGCAAGCCTATGGCTTCTCTGGTCTCTTGTTTGCTGGATGAGCATGAACTGGCTTTGTTATATGGCACCATTGGGACTGCTGGCAGGGCTCTCATTCACTTTGATAAATGACGTACTGAAACAGGACTGCCATTCTTCCATGTGCTTTCACAGCACCAAGGTATTTTCAATTCTTGGGTGACTTTCTGTATCCACACAGGAAAAAAATCAGGGAGCTCATCATCCACAACTTGTGAAACAAATCAGAAGTCTTCCTCCTGTACAAAATCCCCACAGTAAGTGGGGTGTAAGTGCTGTAAGACAGAATTCAGAATCCCTTGGGCTTTACTTGGCACATGGTATGCTACAGAAATCCCTGAGCCATTTACTTCTTTTTGGAATAGGAAGAGGGATTTAAACAGGACTCACAAAAATGTTTCCTTTGCACTTTCTGTTTCAAGCTCATGCTCAATGTCTTGTCATCTCAGCCTCCTTACTGATTTGTCTCTT
Source organism: Cettia cetti (assembly GCA_013401135.1). Lineage (NCBI taxonomy): Eukaryota > Metazoa > Chordata > Aves > Passeriformes > Sylviidae > Cettia > Cettia cetti. The sequence continues at coordinate 65,257 of VZUI01074992.1, forward strand.
CTTTCCTTCGTACCCTTATCTCTGAAATTGTTTGGACAGTTAGCTATTTCTGGTCACCTTTGGTCCTTTTTCTTAAAATTAGGAATGTTAGATACCTGGAAGTACTCATGCATAGCTCCTTCTCATCTTTTCCTTGTTCTGACAGCATTTCTTAGGTCTGTCTCACACTCAGGCCCACTGGCTTTGTAATACTGGAATACAGCTAATAAGCAGTATGATTTTTATCCAGACTAGTGTAAGACATTATGATTTATTTTTGCCTCAAAGGTGGCATGATTTTGGGAGCAGGGATGCTGACCTTGCTGTGGCCAGAAAGGATCTCTGCTGTAAGCAGCACTAGAAGCACAGAGCAATGGCCTTCTCTTCCCTTCCTTGTCTTTAGTGACTGTGTGAACTCATTAATAATTTTTTTCCCAGTTAAACTGAACACTAAGAATTAATAATAATCTAGAAGAATTGTAATTACTTCTTCTGCTCTTCCTGGAAATTAGGAGTGTTGCTAGCCATGTTTACCTCAAAGCATTCAGATTTCTTTTTTGTTCCTCGGTAAAAGTGCACAGACAACCACGTCCCTGTTCTGGCGTGACAACACAATTAGAAAATTGTATCTTTAAATACCACCTTAATCTAATCTGGGACAAAAACAATAAAAGGCTTTAATCATAATTGCATGGTGCCTGTAGACTGTCACCAGAGGGCAGAGACAAGGTTGTTCATTGCCACGTGTGGATAGTTTAGAAATTAAATCCCCTTTTCACAAAGGCAATAAATTCCGTTCTCACTTGTGTCTGTTCCAAATATTTCAGCTCTGTAACCAGATAGCTCATTTCATCAGCATCTGTCAGAGACTTTTTCTTGTGTCTGTCAAGCTATATACAAAGGGGCAAGGAGAAATGTCTTTATAAAACTACACACACTTGACTTTGTAACATCACAGCTTACATGAAATATTAGCTCTAAATATAAACAGGTTACTAACTTTTCCTTCACAGGGATTTTTCTACTGTTTTGTATTTATACTGCACACATTCTGAGGATTCATACCACCCTGAGTAGCCACAGCAAGTATGGGGGGGAATTTACTGGGAATGCGTCTTTGATCAAAAAACTGCTCTTGCACATTACATGTAGAAAACTGGTATGGTTTCAACTAAGAAGAATATGGGTTTTAAATCCCAAACCAGTAAGGTACAATTTGTACACTGCCTACCCTCTGTAGAAAAGGCAGATTCTGAGAACTTCTCCATTTTCCATTACCTAAGTTGGAAACGCAGTGAGGATTTTGAGAGCATCAGTGGCAGCCTATGAATTCATTTCTGTTCTGGAGAATGCTGTGAGGGTTTTGGCACCAGGAAACCAGCTCAGTCTCTGACACTGAAGCAAGGCACATCAAGGCACTCCCCACCCCATCAAGGCACACCCCACCTTGACAAAATCCCTGGCAGCAATGCGTAGTCATTGACTCAAAATAGCTCTGTCAGTGTTTCCACTTGAGGACTGGCACATGGAAAATCCTAGTAGAGAGGGAATGGGCAGAAGCGCCACAGGCTGACTGTTTTAGAGAGAAAAGGCTTCCACCAAGGAATAGGGACTCTGGAGTAAGAGGCAGAAGTAGGAGACTTGGAGTCCCTGGGTTTCCTGCAAATATCACAGACCTGATGGCAGCATGGGTACCTGGTGGGAGGCAGATGTGCTCAGTGTTCTGCTTTTCCATGGCTGCACACCTCCTTGTTGTAATTTATAAGCAACTTGGTTTTGTTTTCAGGAAGAGGCGTCTAAAAGTCCTTGCAATTCTCCCTGTTTGTTTCCTGAATAGCTAAATTGAAAATGAACATCTAAGGACTTTGCACCTTGGGAAGTCTGAAGCTCCTGGATCCAATGATGTCAAGCAGGAAACACGTGCAAGATACCAGTATTACATACTGGATCTGAGTGCTGCTCATAGCCTTGGAAGGAATAAGGCAGACTGGCTCCAAAGGATAGCATGGGAGTAAAACAGAATTCATTAATCCTAGAGCACAGATTAAGTATCTAATGTACTTTTTGTTTTAGCATATAATAAAACATTCAGCTCTGTATGTATTCCTCTCTGAAGAGTGAAAAATGATTGGAAGAATTCATAGCTTGGAAAGGATTTCTCCTATGTCTGAACTCCAGAAATGCAAAAGGATCCTGGGTGCTGTTCACTGTACTCCCAGATCTTAAAATCCACCACTCTGCACAATGAAACAAAGGAAGCTGAAATGGGACAATGTCCTAAATGTGAGACAGAGGTCTCGTAAGAGGCTTAGTGGGTATGCAACAAGCACATTCAACATCACCAGTGTTGACCATGTTGGTACTGCTGTGATGAGATTTTTTTAACCATCGAGTCCCTCTTGCTCCCATCTCCTGCCAGTATGGTGATGAGCAAAGACATCAGCACATGAGCAAAGCTCAGCACACATGGGAGTTTGGCAAGAAGGCAGAGCAGCAAAAAGAGCAAGGGAGCTGTGGTTCTTTCAGTGTGTCTGGTTTTAAGGAGCTACTGGTGCAGGATGCACTTGAGAACTGGAGAGGCAACACTTGTGATTACTTGCACTCTTGCAGTTCAGATAGTGATGTTTCCCTCTCCGTCCTGTCTCCACACTGCTGCTGGCACAGCACTAGTGCCACCCCCAGGGGTATGTTTTTCCACAGACATCTCTTTGCTACCAGCTTCCAGACAACTCCATAGATGGGAGTTGCTCCTCAAATAAGAGGCAGAGGCTCCATCCTGCTCTCTCCTTTCCATCCATCCTGTTGTTTAAATAGCTAATATGATGAGGGATCTGAGACTTATGTATTTCTGAACTAATATTTGGGATCAAGAATGGAATAAAATATGTAGGAAAGCAGACTTTCTCTTTCACCCATCCCCTTTTCTTGATTTCCTGAGGACTTTATCAGAGTCCAATTTTTCTTCACCTTACACCAGGATATTTTTTTTTTTTAAATTAGAAAATACACTAGCTCAGGAATGGAACAAGGGAAGGGAGAAGAGGATTCTCAAAGGATATTACAAATACATTGTAGGGTAATGTTGTTTTGACCTGCTAGCTAATGTTTGCGATCTGCATTTACTTATTTATGCTTACACCTTTAAACCTTGACCTTTTGTAAAATAATCCAACTATAACTCTGATCCCACTTACCTGCCCACAGTTTCAGATCAGTTTTATGGTCATGATATTGAACCACCTTAAAACAGAGGCAAGGTATTTTGCCTGCAGTAACGATTTATTTCAGTGTTCAGTCAAGCTTGTGTTATTTCTCAGTGCATTTTTCATGCTGAACATCTAACACTTAGATTTTGGATTATTGCAGTGTTGGTAGCTTTTTATCCTAAAATGCTATTTTAGACTGTCTCGCTTCAGCTATACCTTAGTGCAGCTTTGGTTTGGGAGAAGTTTTGTTTCACAGAGCAGTGCTGCCAGGCTACATGATTAACTGCAAGAAGACTGAAGAATGCTGCTTATTTTGTTTTTGCTTATTTTAGTAGAACTGAGCCCAGTTTTTCACGTCATGACTATGGAGGCTTAATTTCTGACCTATCTTGCTGATCCCACACTTTCGGGACAACCAGTGCTTCCAGAAAGTTGCTGTCTTCTGAGGTGCATCCACTGAGGTAGGCAGCAGACAGCTGCTGCCAGTGAAGTTGATTTCTGTCAAGTACCACTGAACAACCAGATTTGGAATCTATAAATTATCTCTTGGGTCTGCTGTTCATCACTTCAATGCAAGGGCTTAACTGGAGTTAAGCTTTCACTCAGCAAGTGTGGAAACACTTTTAATCAGAAGCAGGAATCATTGTACCAGCTTGCCAAATCAGATTAGGAACAGTTTATACGACCATTTTAAGTATCATAAAGTGCCTGGACATGGGAAGCATCAATATATAAACAAGATACCCCTTGATTTTTTTATTATTTTGGCCTGCAACAGTGGAAAAGCATTTGAAAGTCCAGATCCTTTGTAGTTCTGAACATCCTCAACTCCAGCTGCACTCCTTGAAAGCCAATGTGCTCAGTGACTCCCCAGGAGGCTCATTTGGTAATAGCCCCATGCTGCTCTCCCTGCCAGGGAGCAGCCACTACCACCCCAAGAATGGAAATTAAAACAGCAACCTGACTCCACTGAGAACCACAAGACATTCCTTGTATGTGAAATTACTTCATATTCAAGATTTCTGCATAGCTGCGCTGCCACTTACAGAAACATGTTTTCACAGTTTAAATGCATTCACCCCCACTGAACCTCAGATCTCTATTTAGGATTTGACATATCTTCAGGAGATCTTCAGGACCCACACAGGGTCCTGAATATATGTGAATTAAGCAGTGACAGGAAGAAAAAAAGCCACTCCTGGAAATTAAAAAATAACTGAATTTAGATCAAACACATGGAAAGTCTGGCTTTTGCCCTAGAAGGTTAATCACTATTTGGATTTTTTGCCGTGGGAGATTCCTTGTGTAATTGTTGAAAGGCAAGATCAAAACCCAACATCATCTTTTGAGTGCCAGTGTCATGCCTGGATAAAAACAAGCTGGATCAGCCCTAATGATATTTGCTCCCAGACATGCTGCTGAAGCTCTGACTACATTTGGGATAGGAATGAATTTCCTCATGTGATGAATTGTCAAAACCTTGGGATTTGTCTTGTTCTTGTGCACTGCTCAAGGACCATTTTTTTGAGTCTTGTTTCACATTTTTCGACTTTCTGCAGCCTTGTGATCAGAGGTAAATATTTGTTTTTTCCCACCACTGGGCCCTGCCTTGTTTCTAAAGGTTTCTTCTGCTTTACCAAACAGGTATGGATGGACCTCACTTTTCTGCATTACAAAGAAACTCTAGCAATGGCAAAAATAATCTACATTATTACTTACCTTGAAATTAGATACAGGGAAAGGAAAAGGGCAAAGGGAATAATAAGCTGCACAGGCAGCTACAACCTTCAACTTCATTCTCTGGAAAATGAATTGCAGGATGCTCTAGTGTACAGAGGTATGGTCAAAGTACCCGTTGTGTTGGGGCAGCACTACATGTAAGGAGCAACCTCTCTGCTTTCATGTGTGACTAAATCATTGTCATTGTTCAGTATGAAGCAAAGGAAATATTTGCTAAACCTCACAGTTAATGGCAAAATTCCTTTATTATTATCTTGCTGTTACAGATATGAAAATGGTCTGCAGGTCTGATAGATACTTACAGCACACTTGATTACTCTTGTCATTTTAGGCATATTAGTTCCAGATCTTTATGAGCAACCCCAGCCCTTTCTTTTGGTGTTCTTAGCAACCTTTGTGTACTTGAGCCTAGCATGATGCCAATGTGAGGCTTTATACTGGACTGGCTGGGAGTGACCTTTGACTTGGGTCAAGTAGGGCCAACAGCTTGATCCAGCAACAGCTATTTGAGCCCATGCTTCTCTAGCTATTTTTTTCTGCAAAAGTACTCATGTTTTAAACAGCAGTCTCTGGTGTGTTATACACCTCTCACAAAAACCTGCAGTTTGAAGTCTACCAGACAGCTATGTAAACTTGTCTTGTGAGCATGTAAGCATATGAGAAAAGTGAAAATTGGAGCACAAAGAGAAGAGTAAATTGAATCTTTCCTCCCAAAGCAATATTAATTTCAGCATGTTGTAATAGTAAGCAATGTTTACATTAGTTCAATGCTTAATTCCATTAGCTACAGTTACACTGGTCCATTCTGTGGAGTGGTGGGGCACTTTCCCAGATAGAGCACTGCTGTCATCCCTTCCCCCTATCACCTTGGCTGTGTGCTTTTGAGTTTAATATCAACTCTGTTGTTCATGGGCTGCCCCATGGATCAGAGGCTGACGAGCATGCTGGTGCAGGACAGCAGCCCACGCACAAATCCAAGGCATGACCATAACTATGTGAACAACAAAGTGCTCATTGCCGCTGTTGACTACAGCATCACCCAGCATGCAAAGCTTAAAGGCCTCTTTGACATGCCCCAGATCATACTGAAATCCTTTCACTTAGATCTGCTTTGCCCCTGTCCTGCTGCTGCTGAAGTCCATAGCATGAGTGCTCTGCCCTCTGTTGTACTGGAGTATTTGTCCTGCTTGGCCAAAAAAGGAGTAAGCTGTGATGCTGCATAAAAGGCAAATGGAGAGGCAGGAACTACTTCTCCTTTCATTGTTTTACTATTGTTCATCATTTATCATAATTGTTGGTTCATTGTTAATTGCTGTTCATCTGAGGAACACACATGGAGCATGTTTCCTATTTGGAACTGAGAGAGGGAGCAACTCAAAAAAACCCTGAGGATTTTTGAGATCACAAACCTTAGAAAGATAACAAAATTAGCACACATAATTCCCCTTGATTTTTTTTTTAATGCCTGCAGACAAGGTTAGCAGCAAACCTTGTTTCTAAGAGCTTGTTTTGTCTCCTCAACCAAAAAATCTGAAATGGTAAGTGTTAGGTTTGATTTATTATTGTATATCTTGTTTTTCTTACAAACAAATTACATGAAAACATCATCAATTACAAAAGCTGAATACATTAAAAAAATTAATAAAACCCATTTTTTTTGTTTCCTTCATAATTATCTAAAAGTGAGACCTGAAGACTGTCCCTAACTGGCTCCTTTTTAATACGCCTTTATTCTAACTTGTACGGGGGGAGGGTTTAAGCAGCTCCCCTGTGAGGTGAATGATGAAGCCCAAGCTTGGTGAAACTGCACAGTGTGGTCTCTGAGTGTAGTCTGCAATAGAGCTGTCTGTCCTCAGAAAAGTTCTTCATGCATTATAGTAACTCAAGCAATTCTGGCTGTCTCCTAGATGCCAGCTCTCATCTATTTCTGGAATTAAATTCCAGACAAGTAGCATGCATTTTAATAGCAAAACATCTATTCAATCTCCAATTTTTTTCGTTCTCCTAGAGAAATGTTAATTTCCCTAATTTCTGTTGATTTTTTTCCCATGCACCCCCTGTTCTCCCACATGTTCCAACTTGTGACAGAGGTGCTTCTGTGATCAAAGAAAATAGGACCTGGGAAGAGGCAGGCATGATCTATATGCTTCCGAGGATCATCTTGTAAGTAGCTTGTCTTTATTGTCTGATGGTATGAACATGAGTCCCTGTCCTTGTTAATCTGGTAAGAAGTAGAAATGGCATGCACTGGTATCAATGGGTTATCCCTAGGGCTGAGGAATGAGACTACCCATTATGTATACTTGAAAATCTCAGTTACTTATGTTCTCAGCAAAAGCTTCTAATTTTCTCAGCTCTTTCTGTAAACTCAGCATAAAAGGATTGCATAATGGACACAGTGACTCCCACAACTATTGTTTACATCAGTCAGCTAATCCTTTCTGTGAGTCAGGCGGTGCCTACTGGGTTGGGCACTTGATTGGGATTAGAAACTCCTTATTATGATGATGCATATTGCAGTGCTGCCTGGAGGCCTCAGCAGAATTATGGCCACATTGTGTTAGACAGCATGCAGACCTAGAGCTTGTAGCCTATTGTTAGAACACCCTCACTCTAATTCTGGATTAGACCCCATTTCTTCTCATGGCCCTTGGGTAAAACATCTAATCCTGTTCTGTTTCCATATCTTTTCAGGGGAGATGATAACTCATTTCCTACCATCAGTCAATGTCTGTAACCACCTGCTTTTGGAAGGGAATGCCAGGATGATGTGACCCAAAGGCTGCAGGTAAATGCTGCAGCACAAGTGGGAACCAGCATTTTTCCTGTTCAAGTGCCTCTGCTGTTTAGTGAAATGGTTTTGCAATGGGAATTTGAGGCTTTTCCAGCAGTGCTCTTGCACCCAGAGAATATGCAACGTCAAAGTCAGCAAGTCTTGAGCTGCTCCAAGGCTGTTTGCAACTGTGAGTTGCTCACTGAGCCCTCGGCTCAGTAAGTGACATTAGAATCTCCCTTCTTCCCTCTCAGGGCTGCACAAGTGTCCATCCTAGTGAGTGGCCCTTGTTGGGTATCAGGAAGACTCTCCTCCTCCTTTCAGGCTCTAGGTGCTCCTGCTGCTGTTCCAGGTGCCAGCACACCCTGTTTGTACTCCATCTGTGCACTGCCACAGCCAAACACCAGTGACTGCAGCTAAGCCTGAGCCTGGTCTGTGCCTGCCCTTCACTCACTGGCATCTACTGCTTTACAATTGCTCAAGTGTGAGGCCTGACAGGGATAAGCTGTACTTATAGTTTCTGACCGATCTTATAGGTTCAGGTCAGGGTGAACTTGACTGGATTTTATCACCCCATAGAAGCTGTTTCTTGTCTTGTCTTGGGTGGTTTGCTAAGGTGGACATCCAAATAGCTTGGAAAATGGTGCTGAGTTGTGTGCAGGTGAACCCTCTGAGTGTTGTCCACACACACTACCTAATTTCTCTTGCTGGGAATCCTGCCGGTCAGTGGGCCCACTCTGCAAGAAGAACGAAGGTGCCTGAGACATCTTTCAAAGACAGGAACAATGCTGGTGCTTGCTGAGGAATTCTTGAACAGCTCCAGCTTAATCCTTCTCTATAAGCTATTATAATGTGCTGGCATTGTTACAGCCATCACAGGCTGGAGCTTGCACACACAGAGTTATCCCGTTGTAAACTTCTTTGACTTATGGGAAATCGGCGACTTACACACTCACTTGGTCTGCACCTGTTTATTTGAGACTGACCACTCTGAATCACTCTTGATGAACTATCAGTAGGAGACTCAACCAGAGTTAAGTTCCTATCAGTTTAATTAAAAAAGACCACTGGAGAGACAACGCCTGTGAAATTCTCCCATAGTATAGAAAGCTACACTGTGAGTGCTCCCCTGAGTAATCACCAGAGGCTGATATCAGCAATGGAATTTGAAATGACTGAAGAGCTTAACTTGAAACTTAGACATCAACACATGGCAAAGAAAAGATGAGACAACAGTGATTGAGGACTAATCACATTCATTGTGTCATGAGAGTAACAGAAAAGTAAATAGAGAAGGCACTGTAAGGTGGACTGAGACACAGATCTGTAGGAAACTGGGCTTCATTAGTTTTTTTAATACAATATGGTCAAGGTTTTTACATACTACTTCTAAGCTATTATAGGCACAAGGTCAGTCAGTAAAAACCTTGATAACCAAAGCAAAGTTATATTTAAAGACTTGCTTTAACTATGGCACTCTAGTTCTTTCCTTCAGTAGCTTTTGAGGATGTGGTGCCATGTGAATGAGGTTGGATATGAGAAGCTGGAAAAAGACAGCAGGGAAAAGAAAGCATGTAGGGTCAGCACAGAGTTTACTTCTTGCTGCTTCTTCACTGGTGAGTTAATGGTACTGGCCACAGTGGTACGGACTATACCAGGTCACCTTTGGGGACCAAAATGCATTTGATAGATACATCTTCCATAATTTTTGTTTTATCTTCATAAATTAGTGTTTATAGAAACTAACCAGAGATTAGATTAGTGCACGGCTCCCATGGGATGCAGACTTTAGGGTTTAGGCAATGTTCTATGGCTAGCAAGAGCCAACAAGTTATACTCGAGTCATTCCCCTGGGTGAAACATGCCCTGGACTGATGGTGACAGGAGCCAGCTGAGCACTCTCACGGGAGATGACAGGAGTCGACAAAGGGGCAGTCATCTCCCATTGTGTCTAACCAAGCAAAACTTGCAGTGGAAGAGCCACTGAGGTGACTGATCTTAATGTTTATCCCCGTGTTGATATCAGGCTGCCAATGAGATTAAAAGGATGACACTTAATGTAGTCTTTTGGTAGTGGGGCAAGTCTTACATTCTTAACGTAAGCTGCTTAGGAAAAGCTTCTTTTACTTAGCATTTATCACTTGTTACTGATGTTTTATTACACTGATAGCCATCCCCAAAAATATTTTAATGTTCTTACTTGTTTCATATATAGATATACTCCCTTCAACATCAAACATATTTTGAGAGATCAAGACTGTAGACAAACTGAGTTAGACCTGCTTAGTTATGCTGACATAAACTTAGTGAAGTTTCCTTTTTGACCAACAAAAGCCTAATGTGCTTTCTGAGTCACTGTGTTTCCCTTCTGGAAGCTGTATCCTGCATATGGTGACCACAGATCTGTGGACCTCACTCAGGAGAAGCTTACACTGAGCCTAGCAGGATCTCTAGCTTGAGCACAAAATGCTGAATTTGATCATGTAGGGTAAAACACTGCATTTCCTCAAACATTTCTTTGGCCCACTCCCTTCCAGATGAGCCAAGCCAGACCCATTCCTTCTAGCTGAAATAGCCCTTTTTTTCCCCTTTTCCCCGCGCCGCCCACAAGCTTCTCAGGTATACAAAAGGATAATGCAGTGTAGAGCATTGTCACCTAACGGTGACTGTAATATGCACTGCACAGAAGAGTCTCATGGAATTGTACAATGAAATTCTACAATAACCTTAGTAATGAAGGGCAATTAAGAGCAGTAGTTAACCTATATTTTTCTACCCTACTTTAGGAGTCAACTTACACCCAGAATTTCAAATAATAGTTGGAAGTGTATCGCATTGTCCAGAGGCATAATTACAGAGAGCTGTAGTTGTCCTTATCACAAAGTTTTAATTAGCAGGACACATTAAATAACCAGCTGATACAGATCTTAATGAATCATTTATAGGCCTACATCTAAGACAATTATATATGTAGCTGGTCATACATAATCATTTGTGTATTCTGGGCTTATGTGAAATGGAATATGCATCGTCCTCATGTGATGTAAAGGTGAAAGGGACAGGACAAAGCCAGGGCAACAACCTACTTTAACCAAAGAGCTTTTGCCCGGACAGTTGTTGAGAAGACTGAGGAGGAAATATGAATAGCTGGCTTCAAAAGAAAACTGCCTTGAGGAAAAGCAGCAGCTCTGGGTTCCTGAATTGTTGACTGGTTTATGTTGGGTGTTTTTAAATTGAAGTGGTTGTCCCATGTAGACACTTTATGTGGTGCTGCTCAGGAATGAGGGCAGGTGCACACTAGGCCAAGAACAGGGTTTCTGGGGCAAGCTGGGACTCTAGTGTCTGCACGCGATGTCATGCCACTCTTGCTGTGGTTCCCTGACAGCCTAGCCTGCCTTAGACGTGTCTCTTTTTTCTCCAGCACTGCCTGCCCAGAAGCATGAGAAGCTCCTCCAGATCAACCACTGCAGACCCCTAGAAGCCAGATCTTTTCTCCACCAGGGATGTTCTCAGCTCTCTGGTTCTACCAGCTTTCTTGCTGCTTAGTATGTCTACATGAAAATGTGGGAAACATGCCTAAACATCCAATTGCTCTGGGGCTAATTTTTGCTCTCAGCACTGTTTCAGGGCCAGATTTTCATAGCATTTGTTTGTGACTGCTCCTTGATAATTAAAAAGCTGTATATGTTGTCTGTTTGGCCAAGTGAAGCAAAGGGAGCAGCTGGCTGTGAAAGCACATTTATTGTCACTGCTGATTTCTGCAGAGCTCAGAGTATGCACATGGCATGGTGGAAGACATGGAAACAAATCAATTGTGGTGTAAAAGGTGAAACACGTGCCTCTTCCTCCCCTTTGCCTAGAAGATGCAGCTGGTCACAGGCAGGCTGCTTTCATTAATCAGCCTTGGTGGCAGGATGGTCCAACTGATGTAGCATCGCTTGGGAAACTTGTTCTTAGGAAAAGCCTGCCAGGCTCCTGGATGCATATACTGGGCATGGTACCAGTCCTGGATATTTCAGGAGGTTTATCCCTCCCATCCGCTGTGCTGACCTCTATTGTGTGCTTGCTTCTTCCTCTCCCTGCCCCATGGGCCATCTTGGTATCTGCCTCAGCTCCTTGTACAATTTTGAGCTGTTTGTTTTGTCTCCTGTTTCTTTAACCATTAGTACTTTAATGACAGATTGTAGGTAATACAATATGCCCAAAACCACTGCCCAACCCCCGCCCCCCAAACTTACTGCATTAAGTAGATGTATTTGTCCATGGCCTTTCTTGTCATGTCTGACTTCACTTACTCTGCTTAGTTGGAGCTCCAGTTGGAGCAAAGCCTGTGTTTATCTGATTGCAAGGCAAAACCTAGCAATAAACAAACCACTGCAAATGCATATTTGAAAAGATTAAGACAAAAGTATTACCAACCCATGTAATATTGTAATCCAAAGTACTTTAAAAGTAGCATTGGATAATTTTCTCAATTATCCATAGAGTCTGCTGTTAACAGGTTTCCCTGGTTCCCTACCATCAGAGGAACTCTGCTGATCTCTGCAAAACTCCTTTCAGTTTAAGTACAGAGTTCTTAAAATTAGAGGGCTTTTAAGAGTTAATATGCTAATCTCCTAATGTACCACAGCAGGCATCTGGAATAGATCTTACTAGACTGTTTACACTGTGCTTCCTTTCAGGGTGGTTAGAAGTGAGGGAGCGCTTGTGGCAAGAACTGATGTGGTATAGGGGTTTGACAGCATCTTTCCACACCTAGTTGTTGCTTTTGTGGAGGAGGGAGGAGCAGAGGCTTCCAGTGTGGCTCTCAGTATGGCTTTTCAGCTTCTCCCTGTCAGGTGAGGAGACTGGCACAGAGCAGAGGGTGATCCCATGCTCAGTTTTCCCCAGCATGTCCAAGGTGGAAGAGGTTTCCTTTGCTGCCTTTTCCTGGAAGAAACTAAGAAACCTAATGAAAGAGGTGTAATTTCTGAGGCAGAATATAGTTAGTATGAGGTTCAACCCTCTGAGCCTAGGGGCATCTATACCAGAGAAGCACGGCACATGCTCCATCCAACAGGGCAGCCACTGGGACTGCTCTCAGCACTGTGTCTGAGGGCAGCCTACGTGCTGAAGCTGACAGTCACGCTGGACGGATGGCTGTAATAACTTTGTGCTTTGTGGCTGTCACTGCTTTTATCATCCCAATTTCCCCAGGAGGTAGGGAAGTGCTGTTAGTCATTTTATAGGGAGAAATTGAGCCATGGTGTGATGAGGCCACACAGGGAGTCAGTGGCAGAGACACTCTGCTATCAGACCCTGCTCTCCTTATCAGCTCGGCCTGATCTGTATGCACAAGTAAGATTTGTGGAAATGGCTCCTGATTGCCTGTGAAGAGTGGGAAGGAGCCAGGGAAATGGGAAGAGTAGTGCCTGCTCCCAACACCAAAACTAGGCTGCCTGAAAGCCCTCAGTACACTGAAAGATGACAGCTTTGCTCCAGTGCCATGTTTTCAAGTAGAGCAGATTTTTTGCCAGTTCTTGTTAGACTTTCAGTATTGGTTTTCCAGCCACTGCCAACTCTGTCTGGGCACAGGTCCATGTTTACTCAAGCTCCACAGCCAGAAATATGGTGAGCTCTGGTTCATGCTAGTGTGTGGTTGTGCTGAATGCATCAAAATGCATTATCAAGTCACTAGCTACATAAAGTATGAGCTGTGGCAGGGAAATCAGAGAGTATATAACACAACATTGGGGATAGTAACAGCTCTGGAAGCCAGAAACCCATTTAAAACACTCTGAATTTTAAAAACACTTTATCAGGAGTAAAATGCTTTGCTTTTATTTTTTTTCTTTTCTTTTCTTTTCTTTTCTTTTTTTTTTTTTTTTTTTTTTTTTTTTTTTTTTTTTTTTTTTTTTTAATGCCGTGTTTTGATTTCTGAGCTGGATCAGAAGCACAGTTTATTTTACAAGAGCCAACGGTACCAATTAAAGCCTGAGACTTTCAAAGCACACGAGACTCAACTACACATCTTCCATTAATTATCTCTTGGCCAAGTTAACTCTGCACAAGTAATATGTCACAAGCTCATTTTCTGTCATTAAATTCAGCAGATATGACCCTGATCCTTTCTGAGGGCACACCTTCTCAGTAATAAAATGCTGTTTTATTGCAGGCACTTTTTGAAGAATGTCATTTTAATGTCAGGTTATGGTGAAGAAGAGTCCAGCTCCTGCTTTGTTGGACCTTCTGAAGCAGGAAAGAATTAACAGCCTGCACTAGACCTCTTATCAGTGCAGAGCCTGGACTAAATGTGTCTTTGTTAACCTTCTCCTCCTCTTGGTACTGCAAAGAAATTACCTTAGTTTCAAAAAAGCTGACATGTAGGTACAACTGGTACATATTAGCACTTCAGTTTTATATTGCTGAAACACAAATAATTTGGTAGCTGTGATTTTAATTGTTTGACTCCTTGATGTATGTGCTTAAAAATTTTGGGAGCAAGTACTCTGGATTCCAAATCCAACATTTTGGCCTCCATGGTGAAGCAGCTTTGCCCTGGGAAAAGTGTCCTTTGTCCGTTACAGCCATGGTCTACCATGAGATTACTGAACGAGGCTTGCCACTGTTTTCCACCTTCAGAAATTGCTTCAGGTTTTTATGCTCCTGTTCCCTCTCCCATTGTTCCATATAAAATTCAGGGGCCAAAAGGAACCTATTTCCAGTGCCCACCTCTATGCATCAAAACCCAGCAATGCATTAACTGGCAGCAATGACAATTTATGCATCAGCTTGCTCTGCCACTGATTTTTTTCTGAGAAGGAAAAGTAAAAAATGCTCAGTTTGGAATAAACCCATAACATATGGGGTTGCCATTTTAAAAAGAAAAGGTGGCAAAAAACAGCCACTGGTGTTTGCCATCTCCTTGTCTTACCCTTCACCAAAAGCAGTGCTGACAGAGCAGTGTTGAACAGGTGAGTACATGGTTCAGTCCATCTGGCTGTCCGGTGCCTCTGAAGACAACAGCTGGCCTCAAAATGAGAAAGAGGTAACCTGCTGAGTGAAGGTGTCCAGATAATGAATTAGACCCCCAAAACTTAGAACAACAAGAAAGAAGTTACTGTCCAAAAATTTAGGATAAAGGGCTGAGGATTACGCTGTGTTAAGCAGCCTCCTCTGTGGGGAATTATTACTAGGCATCAGCAGCAACACAGCAGGTTTTCTACCAGCTCCTGGGAGGTCCTCCAGCAGGATGGACAGAGAGATTGTGAGGCAGTGAGAAGCACCTGAGCCTCAGCATTTTAGAGGTGATTGTACCTGTGTGGGTTTGACCTGACAGACACCAGCTGGAGAATGTGCCACGTGGCTCAGATGGGGTCTGCAAACTTGTTGGGATGCTATGCTAATTCAGGCAGTATTAATGGAAGGCTGCAGTTAGAATTTCTTTATGTGAATACCAGTGGGTTTATTGTGGGGTTTATTATTATTATTATTATTATTATTATTATTATTATTATTATTATTATTATTATTATTATTACAACTACTACTACTATTACTGTTACTGTTACTGTTATTGCTATTGTTATTATTGTCACTGATTGTGAAGAATCTGTTTTTTCTTTTACAGCAGCTATTTTGAGACTAGGAAAAAGTTTGGAAGACTTGCTCCTCTTGCTATGCAGGCACTGACCTTAGAAGAGCTGGATGCAGACAGAGCTCAGCTGAAGCCAGAGCAGCTGTGTGTAAGTGCGGAGTTTTTTCCTCTCCTGGGGTCACAGTAAGATCACAGATGGGATTGTGTGCCAGTGGTTGCAACCCAGTTTCAAGTGCTTTGTTATATGCACTGGACTGTTGTGTGTATCTATCTGTGTGGCACAGGGGCTCTGAAGCATCCCTCTGAATTGCTGTCAGTGTGGAGGATCTCTACCCCCACATTACCACAGCCACAGAAAAACAATCAATCTCTTGGACTGACAAAGCTGCAAAGGCTAAAAGCTTCTGTTTCAAGGCTATCAAGGATGCATATTGCACTTTGCTTCCTACACATCCTAGAGAGCCTTTCCTAGAAGTGCTTTGTGACGTGATGCAGCAGGGCTCTGGACCTGGTTTCCCACAGGCATAAATATGAGTGCAGGTGAGTAAAGACTGATAATTCTTAACCAAACCCATGGGTGAAGAAATAGCTACTTGACAGGAATGTCTTAAAGTGAAATACATTAAATATTCTGATGAGCTGAAACACTACAGCACTGGGAACTGTATATATTTGCAATGGACTGCATCCAGTGAGCACTAAAAGAAAGTAAAGATTTAAGGAATAAGAGGAAACTTTTGTAAATATGATTTCTAATAAAATAAGGCTTACAGAGTCATATTATCTCTCTCTCTCAGCTGGCTTACACCCTTACCATTATCCACAATAACTTTTGCTTCTATTAGGGTCACTGTTCTCTGTCAATGACAGCAATGATCCTACGAGATCTATAATTGCCAGCAGTGCATCTGGGGAGAGATTTGGGGAGATGCTGGCTGTGGACAGTCGGCATTCACACAGTTCCAAGTTCTGCTAGAACCAGTGGCCATGGCCAACCTCTTTTCAGCTGCCCCAGCTGCCAGCGATGGATTTCAACCTTTTCCCAGGGGAATAACCTCTCATTTTGTCTACTTCCTTGTGAATAAGAGAATAATCTTCAAAGTCTAAGACATATGTGGGCTTCACAGATGAGTTTCAGGCTTATCTTAGTGTCTGTTTTAAGCCAGGAGAAATACTGGTAGAATCTAAGTCTGGCATGGTCTTGGCTGGCTCTTATGCTCTCGGGAAACCAGTTATCAGACAGAATTTTAATGGCTGTTATGGGCCATAGGAAAGACCAGAGACATCAGAGGGAATTCTTAAACAGACTTGTTTTGAGCTTTACACAATGTTTTTTGCCTGCAGTAGAACTATAAGCTCTTGCATGCTGCAGAAGAGTTTGGCTGATGGATGCTCTGGGAAGATGCTACTGGGAAAAATGGTCTCTGTTGCTGGTTCTTTCCAAGGGTGGGTTTGCATTTGCTGCTTGGAAAGACAACTCACAAAGGCTTGACTCAAAGGTTGTGCTCCTGCCCTGTGAAAGAAAGGGCTGCATTTCACACTAGCCATTGTTCCTCTGGATGGAGCTATCCCTGTATTTGTGGCTTAAAAGCTGAGTACTGGCAAGGGGACAGAGGAAGGTCAATGATCATTGGAGGGATAAGTAAAACAGCAGCTTAAGGTAAAACTTCAGAGACTTCACAGTTACCATAAGGAGGAACAAGCAGTGATGTCTTATTGGCATATCTAATTAGGAATTGCTGGGAGCTACTGGACTGGACAGTCTCTTCAAATGCCAGCAACGCTGCGGGAGCTGGATGTAAATGTTGTAATTGATATAAAGATGGAAGCTGCTCCACTACAAAGTGACATTTCAGATATTGTGGGAATGGATGATCTGAAACATCCTCAATGAGATCTGTTTCCCTCAACTCTTTTGACTCCTGTCAGAGGTGCATGTTCGAGCTCTTCTCTGGGCAGATGGCTTCTGCAAATAGAACTGGCTTTGAAATATAAAGTTTTGCTGAATTCATTATATGCCTTCTGACTTCAAAGCTTTGTACTTTCCTCTTTAGTTTTAAATAGAGTCACTTGGCTGCTTTCAGGCCTGTTACATTGGAGGCAGGTGCTGCAGTGGATGTCACTGGTGAGGCACAGCAGCTGTGCTTATTTAGGGTACACTGAGCAGCTGTATGCCTGCCTCACCTCTGCCCACATCCAGCTGGGATGTACATGATTCCTACAGTTAGATGGGTCTTAGGAAGCTCTCCCTGTCAGGGACTTTCCTGTTTTTTCTCCTTTCTCAAGGAGAGAGGTGGCTGCACTAGCCTGGCCCTGTATCTCTGAATCTCTCAGGGTGCAGGGAGCTGTGGAAGGAGGAGGATGGGACGGAGTAGGGATGGTGTTGGTAGCAGGAATTGTTCTGCCCATTTATGCATAAGTTCTCTTCATTGAGGACTTCACAAGAAGCTTCTTTCCTGAAAGGGAGGACTTTTATGAATTAATCTTTATATAACTTTGTATTGAACTGACCTCTTCTGGAGCATGATGGTTTTCCACATCAGCTCAGCAAGTGGATACCAGTAACCAGAAATTACTGTCAGTATAAAGCAGTCACTGTGACTTTGCTTTCACTGTATGTATTTCAACTGTGAAGTGATGGGGTTTAGGTGTCACATCTCACACTTTCAAGGAGTAGCAACTTAAAGGAACACAAGTAGAAGACCTTTCTCTTTGGATCTGCTGGCTACACAGAAAGATTACATTTTGATAGCCAGAGGTTCTCTGGGAAAAAAAAAAAATAGTTACTTTGGAGACTGAATTATCATCTTAGTCAAATTGTTCATAGGCACAAAATAGGGGGAGAAATGAGCACCCAAACTTCAAAGCAGTTGGACCATTCTTTTCAACATTTTCTAACTCACCACAACGTTATATCATGATTCTTCAGGTTCAGTTTGAAAGTTTTAAATGCTCAAAGACTAAATGTTTAAACTATACAAAATGTTTGCTTCATGCACAAACTACTTTTTTTCATAATTTCAAAATATTTTTAGAACTAGCATCAAGCTGAAAATCTATTCTTTACCCTACTCTGGTTGTCTACAGCATCTGAGTAAGCTGGAGACAGAACTTTCTGAACTGAAAACTGTTTAGGCAGAAAAATTAGGTTTTTCACTAGAACCTCCTCTCCCAGCAGCTGGATCATTTATGGATGATCTAAATGAGCAGTTTATTACAGCTTTCAGCATTCCTCCATGTATTTTTGAACTGAGAAGCTTTTGTCGCATTTTTGTCTTGTCGGCAGTACATTATAAAAAAGTCAACTCTTTCCAAACCTTTATTGTTTCATTGGAAGGATTATTCTTAATTTCAGCCCTGGAGCCAGTTTATGTGTGGTTTGATATTCTGTTCTTTCTTTCATACAGATGCTATCAGCATGGACAACAGAGCAGCCCTGTCACACAGGATTAATGGCTGAATGTGGTTTTGCTTCTGGAACAGTAATGTCATACCATATGAATAAACACTGAAATTGGGATAATTTTTCTAAATGTTTCAGCATTCTAAGTACAAAGTAATAACCCTGTCAGGAACAATATTCACTGCTGTCTCATCTGGCTGTGCTGGAATTAGTGGCAGTCTCCAAGGAAGAACACAGGTATGTCAGTGTTAGAAACAGAGCATGTGGTTGTATTAGAGCAAAAAGCAAACAAATCCCTTGATCACAGTACAAGGAGAAAAACTTAATATTGCTTGGAAAATCAGCACTGCTTTGAATATAGCATTTGTCTTGGTTTCCTCATGAGAAGGATAATGCAAAAATGGGAGACAGATAGATAGATAGATGTATATGTATTAGTATGTCAGACAAAATGTGTTGTAGAGTTCAGCAGAAGATGAAAACCTGAGTCTGTGAAATCAAGAATAAGGGGAGGAACAAACAGCACACAGTGAAGAAAGAGTATTCTTTGCCATAATAGAAAATCAAGGAGGAGCAAAACCTTGATGAAGGATGAGACTTAAAAATATTTCAGTTCACCTAAAAAAACCCCCCAGAAATAATTCTGAGGCATTGCAGGGGTGAGGGGAGGTTTTTCAGCCATTTTTCGGATTTGTTAAACAATTTGCCTCTAGGTTTCTGTGTATGTTCATTTGTAGAGGTGCCAGCCAAAAGATGTTTGATGCTGAGAAAATTGCAAAACTCTAGCTCTTCCTAGCTGCCCCAAGGTCACTGCTTAGGGTGTTTAAATTTTGGAAATGTCAATTTGAGACAATTGCATAGAAAAAAATAAATGCACAATTACTCTGTTTATCCTATCTACTCAAAAAACATGTTGAGTTCTAGTCATCTTTCAAATAAAATCTTCCTCCACAACACATTGCTGCCCAGTAGCATCTGTTACAGGCATATTTAAGACTTCTTTGGAAGAAGCCAAGATCAGTCCCTGCCAAAAATCAGATATTCAATTAAATGATCTCATGCTTCAAGCCAATATGAGAGGGATACCTCATATTAACGAAAAAAACCCAAACAACTGCTGTTGAGACAACACCTGGGAATAAATTATTATGAAGAAATAATTTTTACATTAGCAATGTGGTCACTTGCAGGAATGTAACAGTAGGATCTACAAAGTATAGCCATGAATGTGAGCAATGCTTCCCTTGAGCACTCTTCAGCTTCCAAACATGGTCTAGCCTGGGAAAATCAGAGGAGAGACAAAATTTGCTGTATTGAGATGACAGCTTTGCAAAAAGAAGTTGTGTTCCAGCGATGGCTGTCCAAGAAGCGACTGTGCTGGGGCTTTGAGCATTGGTTTTAACAACAATGCAGATTTCTGCTTTCACTCCTGCTCCACCCTTCTCCTCATCTGACTATTGTAGTCCTGAGTTTCAAGCCTGGATGTTTTGGTCTTGGAAGGGTTCTTTCCCAGGTGTTCTTCTGGTAAACAGAAGAACAATGTTTTGTAAATATAAAGATGTTTACATTCTTTCTTATAGGAGGGACCTTCTTCTGATGTCCCTCTGGGATGTCCAATTGATTGAAAAGTTTACCTTTGTGTTACCAATCAAATTGGCCTCTGACATTCTGTATAAAAAGGAGGCCATGCCACAATAAAGATAGAACCCACTGACCACTTTGGAAAGGAGCCTGCACTCTTCTGTTCGATGTCCCCTGCGACAGACTATATCCACCTAGAAGGCTGACCCAGCTCTGAACTCCATCATGAGTAGAGCTCTTGCCCTCCCCTTCCCCTTTTGCTTTCTCCACACTATTTTTCCCACCAGTTCAGCTCTCTGCCGCCATTTTTGGTGCAACCAATGTCCCCAGTGTGGCCGGGGATTACTGTGCTGGGGCAGGGACATACTCCAGGGAACAGAAGATTTTCTGTGCCTGTGGGTGGATGTGTGAGGCCCTGGTTATTAGCCTTTGGATCTAACTTCCTTGGTTAGCTATTGTCAAACAACTGAAAGGACTGACATTAGCTGTCTGGTTCCCATTAGCAAAGGCACTTTTAAATCCTGTTGCAATCACTTTGTTTTCTAACATGTAACTAAAGGCCTTTTTACTACTTCTTACATGATTTTCTGTAATTGGACCCATGCAAACAGAAATCAGGCATATGCATCTTGCTGATACCAGTATTTTGAAACCCTTTCCAAATACTTTTGCCAGTGACTGCAAAAAAGCTTTTACACCAGTAAGAATGTGTATATTGGGCTTCCAGAAGCTGTGAGAGGGGCACAATATGTGCTGCTGGATTATTTTACCAACTGAATAAATGTCATCTCTTTTCCAAATAAACTTGAGCTATGGCAGGAAAATTATTTCAGTGTTTAAATGCATTCCACAAATCCTGAGCAGGAACTTGGTGACTTCATGGGGCAGGGATGCTCAGATATGTACAGACAAAACACCATTGTATTTCTTGATGTGGCAGGTTTTAACTGTCTGATACTGTGCATGCTTTTTCCTGGGATTGTCTTTTTAAAACCACAGCTGAGACCAAGAGGAATATGTGAGGCTTTTACAAAATCTCAGGCTGGACCTCTGATTTTAGGCCACATGATTGAAAATCTGAACCCTGGGCTTTTACCCCCCCCATCCCCTGTTGTTCTGGAGGATGATTGGGCTATATGCTGTTGTGTTTAAGATGATGGGTTATTGCAACCAAAAGCCTCACTGAGACATACGGTCCTTCTATCTTCTGGTATGTCACTCGGGCATTGTTCATTCACAAAATGAGAATGCACCTGGTGCAACAGGTCTCCTCAAGAAACCCATTGTGAGGCTTGCAGCATAGAGTATAAGGAAGGAAGGAATCACATTAAAATTAAGGCTTCTGCTTGTAATTAGGAGATTAGTTAAGTGCTGTGCTCTGCAGCTCTGGGAAAGCCCTAGGTAGCATCTGAAATGCCCTGGGAAGGACTAATAACCACCCTGGCACTTAGGAACCAGCCTGTGTGAAGCTGTGAGTATTCACTGAAGTGCAATGTCATGTGGACGCTGATGAGCTTGTCCTTCAAGACAGCCACCATGCCAGCCTCGCTGTGCTTGGAAAGGGTACCACAGATGTGCAGTACAGATGGTGACCCCAGGGAGTCCAGCTCCTACGTGCTGATCTGGATGCCCGAGCCAATGGGGCTGTGCAGTGTGTGCAGCATCCTGTGACTGCAGAGGCAGTGCACCAAGCTTCTCCACCAGTTCTTTTTAGAAGAAAATAACCATATAAACCAATTCCTTTTCTTCCTCACTGTAGGACTTTGGAAAAGGCTGAGTAGTGTCTACCATCCCTGCAGCTCCATTCCCGGGCAGTACAGGGTCCTTGCAGATGCTGGTACTCACAGCAGACACTCTTACCCACCACTTGGGGCAAGCCTGTGGCACACAACTGCTCTCTGCTCACCAGCGGGTGAAGCACATCTGTCACACACCCTTGTTAGAAATGCAAGAGTCGAGGCATTATAAGAATGAAAGCAATGCATTTCTCTTCGAGTACACCAAGTGTCTTTTGCTTTTGGAGGTAGCTCCTCTAAACATTTAATGGGCATTCATTGGTGATGACTGGGGTGTGTAGAGGGAGGGTCGGAAGCAGACAGTTTCTCAACAACAAGGTAGCAAGTGGATTTGGACTGGCTTTTAGCACAGCACAGAATTAAGCTGGTTTCTTCTGAAGCTTTCCTAAAAAAACCTTGAATTCATTCTCCTGTTTGCCTCTTTGCTCAGTGGAGTACAGTAGTTGTTCTTTTGAGTTTGCATGGAATTTGGGATTTTTCTTTCCCATTGTCACAAACAGGACAGTGCTTTTGTTCCCAGACAATTTTTAAAGCTGATGAGTGCCTCACTTTGACAGAGTGTTAAACATTTAAATGTGCCTTCTTCATATCAAACTCAGATGGCTCATCTGCAAAAGTAATCCCCAAAACAAACTGAAAACAATTCTATTCATAGGCAGAAAACTTGGCCAAAATCACTTTTTTCCTTCTGTGATCAAAGCAGAAACTATGTAGTTCGGTTAATGCAATGGGGTTAGATATTTTTTTTTTCTTCTTGTAACATAGCTTCAGTCAGTTGTCGGCCAAGAGATATGTTTGGATTTTTCACCCCCATGTGGATTTGTGGGAACAAACACTAGGAGACCAGATCAACACTGTAATAGTGCCTGCATTGATCTCACAGTGTTTATGTGGACTCCCACCATCATTCATTTCTTCTCTGGCATCCAGAGGCCATAATGGATTATTTTGTATAATAATCATGATAGTACTCAGCTGTTGTCTAGCATTTGCAAGGCATTTTATGAAGAAGGTCAATACAATTATCTCCATTTTACTGTTGGAAAGTATAAGCTCAGAGACATGAAGTGATTTCTCCAGGTCCATGAGCACCACGAGATGTGGGGATTCAGGGACTTCCTAAGACTAAACTGAAATTTAGATGGGAGTACAGACGTAGGCAATGGGCTGTCACCATCACCACAGAGCTTCTGTGCTTGGGGGTAACAAACTTCAGGCATTATGAGTCTGTGGAGAGCTTATCTCGCTGCCTTAAACTCAGCTGAAGAAAATCACAGGATTAGTCTTTAACGGGGCCTTAACCACCTGTGCTTACAAACTGAGCCCCACTTGGCTTGTGCAGCACATGCTCAGCAGCCACTTAGGGGCACTTTCCTGCACACAAGCCCTGCCCCCTGTGGAGCGAGGGAAAGTGTGTTATTAGCCCTTCCCTTCCACCGTCCTTGTAACTAAAGGATAAAACTGTGTGTGCGCTTAGCCCGCACTTCCTCCCGGGCCCAGGGTAAACGCCTGTCCTTTATTTACAGTCTCCTTCAAGCATCCAGAAGCTGTCAAGTGCCAGCCCTTGCCAGCCCCTGTTTCAGGTACTGGAAATGTTATTTTACCTTTGCAACTGACATCAGCCTTGAGTTATTTCAAGATGTACAACAGGGAACTCAAAGGAGAAAAAGTTGCTTATTTGGAGAGGTGTTTTGACAGGTTTCTAAATGAGATGCAGGTCATTTGAGAGCTTTGATGTGAGGTAGAAATGGTTTCCAGCCCTTCTCACTGTTTCTGCAATGCTTGTTTCCCAGCCTTTAGGCATCTGCAGATGCAAAAAAATACTTGAAATTACAATTGGAAGAGGCACTGTGGTAGCTCATATTTCTTAAAGTACATGGAATCCCAGTAGGTAGCTGGTTGGGTAAAGTGGATAAAGCATAATCTCTGCATGCACCATAAATAGTTTGTCTACTCCCAGTAATGAGAGAGAAAGAGGGGGAGAGGGTGGAGAAAAGTGAGGATTATGGGTTGATTAGAGGGAAAGACTTCCCACAAACATTTTATGATTTGCTCCCACCTTCACCACGTGAGAAAGCAGGAGTCTATAATAATTTCCCAGTTCTTGGAAACAGTTGCTCAGAAGCCACAGTGGGTTCATAAGAGATGTTTGTTCCCCTGTGGAGGCTGCCCCCCTTGCAGGGTGAGTCCTCAGTTTTCCTAAACCAATCATAACCTCGTGCAAGTGCATTACCCAGAGCAGAGAGCTGGCCTCACCCTTCCTGTCTTGCTGGGCCCCTAATTTCTGGTTCACTAGGGGACCTGTGTTGGACCTCACTGCACCATGTCAGGGCCCCATGCAATGATGAAACACACCTCATGACAGAGTTCAGAAAAGTCAGTTCTCATCACCTAGTGCTCTCTACTGTTAATCTTTAAAAATTACTATTAATCTAAATATATATATATTTGCATTATATATTGCTACATGTACCGCTTCTGTTGAACCTAGCAGACTGCAGTGGTGTGATGACTCTGCAAGAAAAAGGATTCAAAGCAATATGAGTTTTCCTGGAGCTGGTTCTTACTTGATTTGAGGCAAGCTGGGTGGATTTTTGGTTTTTTTCTAATTTATTTATGAGCATTTCAGCAATACTTTTGCTCAGTCAAAGAATGAACAGAATTGCTGTAATGTTTTAAAAAATGGAGATTTGATCAACTTTTGAAGGGAAATCAAGCAGAAGAAGTTGTAAGTGACAGAGGAAAGGGATTGAGACTACATGATACTGCTCAGTTCTTTAAATATTACCTTATGCCAAAATCCCTAGGTTTTGTTTTCTTATTTTTAGAAAAAAAAAAAACCACCAACAAACCAAAAACCTTAATCTTAAAATGGCTTATTTTTTGATTTGCCTACAAATAGAGAGTTCTCACTTTATATCAGGGAATTACTAGTCTCTTACCTTAATCGTGCTTTGCAATAGGGTAGGCCTGCATTTACACAGTTATTACAGGGGGAAGGGGAAAAAAATCTTTGCCTGCTTAAGAAAAGAGGGATGAACCTGTTTGCAAAAGCCCCTTCTCCTGGAACTGGCCTGAAGAGTGATGGTGTAAGAGCTGTTCCCTGCTTGAGATGTCTGGGGCAGCATGGTGTGCTGCCCATCCACCTATGAGCAGATGTGGTCCTGAGGCCATGGGAGATGCTGGGAGCAGAACCTCAGCCATGGCAGTGTGCACAGTGAAGATGGGAGCTTGTGGTGTTGAGGAGAGCTATGTGAATGGCAATTTTTGTCTATATGCAAAGGAACCCTTAAGGAAAAAAAACCAAAAACAACAACAAAACAACATTAAATGGGAAGACTGAGAAAGTCTTTACCTGGGAACAGTACTGGCTGGGAATAAGACATGATGCCTTTTTAATAGCAGAAATGTAAGGCCTGAAGTGCTGGCAAGGAGCTGAGGTGTGAATGGATTTAAAGATAACCTTCTCAGTCTTTTTCCTGCTGCTCTGTTTTAAAAGAAGCCCCCATGAGTAGGGACAATGGAGAGCATGGCTTATTGCATATATGCCAGCAGGAAATGTCATATTGTAGAACCTGCTCCTCCTAAAATTGCATGGACAACAGTACCATGAGGAATAGTATTTAAAACCTACAAAATACTTATTTTCTTCTAAAATCAGAACTGACTTTTAAATTGCAAACAAGGACAAATGAATACAACCTCTTAGGGATTGTATTTAAATGCACTGCATGACACACCATGGGCCCAGTGAGCACCAGAGCCACTTGTCACCTCCTCACAGCATCAGGATGCAGCAAGCATGGTTACACTGTAAGGCTGAACCCCTGCAAAGAGCCAGCAAGTCTGAGCACTCTGCACCTTGAGGAGACAAACTGTCATTCCTGAACTACCAAATAGGAAGAGCATTTCACTGGTGACAGACAGAAGCAATTACTTAAAATGGTAGAGTAACTTGAAACAGTTTTATGTTGGACATTCCCCCAAGGGAAAACTAAAGGGCTGGCTTACTCGATAGCCACTGCTGATCTCAAGCACATTTGTCACTTTGGATTTCACCTTTAAGTTGTTCTCCCATATACTCGTACATATATCCCTTATGTAGGTTTGTCATGGTTTGGATGGGAATGAAAATTACCACTGGCTGAACAGTCTTTCCTTGTGTCTGTCTTCTGGGAAGCCTGATATTCCTGTTTCTTTCAGTTCTGATCAAAACATAGAATGTATGTATAATCTTACTGCACATAAAGCATGCAAATACTGTTATGCTTTTTGGAGTGGTGTAGTGCAATGTGAGAAGGACATATACCTGCTGTCTGGGGGCTAACTTGTATTCTGCTTCGTTCTATATGGTTTTAATACTGCCTAAGAATAAACAAGACAGAGATGCTAGTCCAGACCACTAAAAAGGTTTGGTAGTATCTTTTTATTCTTTCCATTTGTGGCAAGGTAAAGGCTAGGTTAGTGTAAGGAAGGCTGTTTCAAGCAGTAAGGCCATTTGGACTTGAAAACAGAGCATCCAGGGAAGTTCTAGAAACTTTGTCTTGGATGGTTTGAAGAAAAGTTTTAAAACCTGTCAGGATTCATGTAGAGATTGCAGTTGATCCTGTCTCAGAGCAAAGGACAAGATCCAATATCTTGTAAAGACAGCAAATGCTTCTGTGTTGGCTGTGCAGAACCAAGGTGCACTTGTGAACTGGTGGTAGCTGGCTGGAGTGGAAGCGTTTAAACCAAAGAATTGCCTTGGAGGCTATGGCCCTGTCTCTGCAGCGAAGTATCTCATCTTGCATAGCCATCAAGGACAGACCCATTGAGTAACTGAGTGATTACAAAGTCCTCTCTCTCCCGGCATAACCTCCTCATTTCTGGCAAACAGCTGTTGAGAAACTTTCTGAGATGAAGATTGCACATACACCATTGTGTTTAATAGTTACCAGTGTCTTTAGCCTCTAGGAATTTGTCAGATCTCTTTCTGAAATCATTTGTGCTCTCGGCTTCCAGACTGTACCATGGTAATGGGCTCCACAGCTTTGTTATAGGAGGTGAGATTTTGGTTTAGGCTGGCAGTTTTTCAGAGCATCCTCGGCTTGTGTCTTTTGAGAAATCCCAAGTAATCTTTCCCTTCCATGTCAGGCACAAGTTTACACCTGTTACAAAACTATGTGTTACAAAACTCCACTCTCAGCACATGGGGGCATGAAGGCTGCAGGAAGAAAATCAGGAAGAGTTTTGGCTTCAGAGGGAAGTTGGTGCTGTTGCTTTTTCACAGCAGAGGAATTCAGGCAAGTGGCTGCCCCTGGCTAAGCAATAGTCAGCTGAAATGTAGGGGCAGCCCTATTCCTTAGTGTCTGCAAGAGTGGAAGCTGATCAGCTGAATCTTGCTTCTTTGTGGGGCAATGGTTCCTGCTAAGTCCTAGCCAGGGGTCCTAATTCAGCTTGTTGCTGAAATCAGCAGGATGGAGCTGATCGGGAAAAAGCGGGTGGCGTGGCATTTGCCTGCCACGTGTTCTTCCCTCCCACTCATGCTGGAGGCACCACCAGTGCTTCCCTTCCAGCTGGCAAGCCGGTGGCCTCATTGCGTCACTCATTTCCACTGCTTTCGGAGTTGTATGTGTTTGAGGAGCAACACTAGAGTCATCTCCCTGAGCCTGCCTGTCAAAACTGTTGGCAGCAGTCTCCCAGTGGTCCTGCAGGGGCGGTGGTTCCTGATGCCAGCGCTCGGCTCCTTTGATGGGTGTGTTCTTTGCAGCACACTGTACACATGCTGCAGCCCCAAAGGCTCCTCTGCCAGGGATGTGCATTTCATACTGCTTTACTGCTACAGGATTACAGCTTGCTTTGTAAATGAACTCCTGTTTCTGTGATTAGAAACACTAGTACTCCGACTTCCCCAGCAATATAAGCGAGGCCCTCTTAAGGTTTGCTACTTGTTCCTAGCAGCTGGAGATAGCACTGGGAGATCCTGCGAATTCTGCTTTTGATCTGAGCTTTTACTGCAGTGCAGCACTCTGAATTTTGAATACAGAAATTACATGGAGTGGCCTGATCCTAGGTGAATTCCTGCTCTGTCTGGCAGCCTGTTTGCTGTCATGTTTTTCTCTACTGCTGTCAACACAATGCCTTTTGCAGGCAGTTGACTGGGTGGGGAAGGAAAGAATTGCAGCACTTGGTGCTCTCCCCATAAAAATGCCAACTTTACATTCACTTAAATTTTCCCTAAGCACCTTTTTAAAATGTGATTCAATTTCCCTCTTTCAGAGATTTAGCTGGCACTTATCATCCTAGTATGGTACTTAATCAGTCCCTGTCTGAATTGTCTCTACGGATAATTGATGTTCCTGTCTCCAACAAGCTGAAAATTGTTTCCATCCAGCCTTTGACATATAAAGGGACTTTGTTTTCTGCCGTGGGTGTTCTTGTCTCATAGGCAAATGACCCTGGCTGTAAGGCTTGCAGAATGGAGTGCAGCTGCAGACACCTGCCCTTCCTGCAAGGCCAGGAGAGGTGTGGTGCCCTTTCTGGAGTAAAGCTAGAGACTGTCTCCAGATCTCACCCCATGCAGGCACTGTACGTATTGCAGGGGTGCGTTTTGCTCCAAACTGTTTGATCCTGTCTTTTCTGAGGGCGGTTTAAAGAATCCTGTCTGAGGAGCACTTTCCAAATAATGCTGAATCTCACTTTGGGATGCAGCAGCCAGCATATCCACACCTGGGCAGGTGAAATTCTTTGTGTACCAAAAGATCACCGGAGATCCAGACTGATCACACTGAACTTATTTGAACTTCGGCCCTTTCAATGGGAAGGTAATTAGTCTTCTGAACAAATGAGTCAGAAGTTCTTACTACCACTTTCGAAAGTCTAAACTGGCCTAGTGCTGCTGACTTGCCTTTGGTGTGTCCAAGTATTGCAACACCTTCCAAGTTGGTAGTGTGACTGGGACTCAAACTGCCATGTACAGGGTTGCAGCTACAAAATCTCCAGTAACACCTAATATTTTGCTTTCTGAATTAAAAATATAAACCCCCAACCTCTTTAGAAGTCGAAATTGTTTCTGAGTTATTGATAGGGATGCCTGAGTCTTCATGGTGCCCAAGACAACTGTCCACTTCTCATTTATCCTATTCATCTCAATGCAATGTTGTAGCCTAAAAATTATGCCGCACCCAAGGGGGATTTTGACCTCTGCAACACTGTTTTTCACAAAGGCTGGTGAACAAAATACCCACTTCTCTTGTTCCATCCTCCCTGGATGTCCACCTTGTGTCTCTATGAAACCCTACAAACCAATTACTAGAAAATCTCCCCAACTTGAACTTTCCCTGAGTTTGACCTGCTCTTGTATGCTCAGCACGTGCAGTTGTGGCATTCTGTGAGAGCATAAGTACAGAGTCAGGTGCATGGAATAAGAAATATAACTGTCCTGAGGGGTTTAGTCCTGGTGGTGCCTTCCTTCTCCTACCAAATGGAAAGGGGACTTTTGAACAACCACTGCACTGAGGTGATGAAGACACCAGAGGGCTCTACTGCCAGATGTACTGCTGGATTGCTGCAAAGTCCTACAGGATTTTACTCTCTAGGTATGTTCTTATTTTTGGTGAGCCAGCCCCAGGGCGGGCTGTTGCCAGCAGTGTGGGCCTCAGCATCTTACTTCCCTTGTGACAGTGGCTTAAGTTCAGGTTGCTTCTATTCTCAGCTCTTCTACCTTTTATCAGGATATGGTGGTGTTTGGGAAATCTGTGGAAACCCATTGTGCATACTTCATCTTGTGGAAGGGCCAAAACTATGCTGAGAAAGCAGTTTTGACAGTACTTGACTTCATTTGGAAAGCAACCTTCTCTTGGTGTTTTTGGTGGTGTCATAATTCTCCCCAGCCTGACTGACAAAAGAGCCTATCTGTAGTTGTGTTCATGCCTTTCCTCTAGGAAGCTGATGTTGGAGTGCCAGGCTTGCTTGGATGGGGAAATCTCTTACATGACTTGCCTTGTCTGTCCAAGAATTTTGGCTGCCTCTGTTGGCATGATAGAGAAACATGTTGGCTAGGCTTTTATCCTTAAAGGGATAGAAATTTGCTGGTATTTTATGCTTAAAAGGATGTAAGATTTCTTCAAAAGCAGAGCACACAAACGTACATTCTCAGTCTGTTGCCTGGGACATTAGTCAGGCAACTCCTAATAAAGCTAAAGCCTAGCAATGTAAGATTAAAATACATTAGTCGAGGATAAATTGTCTTGCACAAAAACCATCTTACTATGCATAGGGAATGTGCCCTGAGCCCAGTAAAATTCTTACTTGTCAAAGCCTCCATGATACTTAATGGGCTAACGTCAAGAATGTCAAAGGGTTTTATTGTACTTGTTTTAATTATTTGGAAATTGCGCTTCCTGACTCGAGTGATGGCTGGGATTCTTACGTGGCAGTTTCTGCTTGATTTCAAAACATCTTGTCTGTCTGGTGAGATGTGTGAGTGCCTGCGCTCCCTGTCATTTGTTCATAGCAACATCAGGGAACTACTGATGTGAAAACCCAGTGCAGGCTGGAGCGGGACGCTAGTTGGTACGCCTGGGGAACGGCGTAGATGCACGTAGCAGAGCCGTGCTGTTCCCAGCCGCGGGGACAAGAGGACACGGCTGGTCGCACTCTTCCGGCTGCTGGCGGGGCTAGGACCGCATTAACACACTTTGGCTTTGCAGCGCAGAAAGTCCCAGCCCTCGAGGAGCTGCCTGCGCGCAGGTCGCGGCCCGGTCGGGCTGCGCGCACCGGCGGCTCCTGCGGGCGGGCCCGGGACGCGACGGGGC
>VZUI01075005.1:0-33969 GCA_013401135.1 Cettia cetti
GCGGCGAACATGGCCGGCGTTGCCGACGCCGCCGCCGCGCCGGGCAGCGGCGGGGAGGGGCGGCAGGACGGCGGCCGCGATGGGCGCCAGGACAGCGGCCGCGGGGAGCCGAAAACTCTCTGGGGGAGCAGCGAGCCGCGGCCGCCCGCCTCCGGCTCGGGGCAGCCGTCTCCGCAGCAGCGAACGGAAACGTTGGGCTTCTACGAGAGCGACCGGGGCAGGAAGAAGAAGCGGAGCCTCTCGGGTGAGGGGCGGCGGCGGGGCGAGCGGCGTCTCCTCGCGGCAGCGGGGGCCCCGGGGTAGGGTGGCCCGCACGATAGAGTGGCCCCCACGGGGAACCGGGGTGGCCGTGGCGATGTTTACCAGTCGCGGGCGCCTCTTGGCAGCGCCGCCGCCGCCCGCCCGTGAGAACTTGGGCGAGCGACTTCAGAAAGTGCTCCGGGACCGGCCGGGCCCCGGGAACACCGGGCGGCCCGCAGGGAGCTTTCCCTCCCTGCCTGTGGGTTTGTTCCGTGAAGTGGCCCGGTCGGTGCGGTGGAGCCCGTCGGCGTGCCCGGCTGTGTCCCGGCTCTCCGCACGGGTCTGTTGGGGAAGGGGAGCGCGGGCGGACGGGGCCCCGTGCCTTGTCACGCAGTTTGTCAACTGCTGCTGCTCAGCAGGTTTGAGAACAGCACGGGGGTCCGTGGAGGGGTGTCATGCCCTGCAGGTGGGACTCTGGCTGTCGGGCTCCATACCTGGGCGGTTCCAGCGGGCGCAGTGTGTGCCTGGAGCGGAGAGGGGCTGCTCAGACCGCGGCCCCGCGTTTCCCGAACCTCGCGGGCCGGGGGGTTGCGGGTTCGCTCAACTTTATTGTTGAAGTGCTAGAAATGTTTCGTCGTCTTACCAGTTCTTGCTACACGCTCACAGCTGTATCCGCAGTGGTTTTTGCTTCTGCTGCTGGCAGTAACGATGCCGTTAGAGCTTTGAAGTTGTACGCAGATTATTAAAAGTAATTTAAAGTAAATGAAATTTACCAGCTGGGGACTTATAAGGAAAATTAAGGGGAAATGCCTTGCCCTTTGCTGTCACTGTCAATATGCAGCTGTATTTACATTCACACTTCAACTGGTTATTTCGGTTATCTACCAAGTAATTTTTGTAAATAGCCCTGCTGTTTTTTGTAAAAACTGTCAGTCACTGTGTCAGGATTAATTTAATATTGGTAAGGTCATAAATAACTATATTATCACTGTAGTCTTAATTGATTGGCTTGCTGAAAATCTGGAAAGTGCTTGAAGTGTTAAACTTTCAAAGCTTTCTCAGTCTTGGCTTGAATGTGATGACACAGGTCTTATAAAAAAAAAGAAAAGAATGGGAATTATGATTTAACTTTAATAATGTGTCAAGAGTTTGATGGGTGCTGTGTCTGTTTCTGATATGTTATATCATCAGACATGCAGCATCATTGACTGCAGTTCTGTGCTGTTGATGAGCACTACAAAATGTAAAGGCGATGTAATTTCTATAGTTATAAAGGAATTGGCTTGATTGTAGTAGTATGAATTGCTTTGAGGTGAAAAAAAGAATGCTCAAAATACATACTGATGTGCCTGAAAAAAAACTGAACAAATAACTCTAGAAAAAGGGGGTTGTTACTGGAGGTGGTGGAGAGTATTTAACTATATTCATACAATTGATTTGAATTTTTAAAATAGTTAACAATCTTCGGTGCTCTCTGATGCTTCATGGCACGAAAACCTAAGAGCAGGCTTCTTGATGGAGCAACTAAAAATTCTAACTCATCTAAGGGTAGCAATATGTTAAATAATAGAGGTAGGGTTTTCTTCGCATTGATGAAGCAGGACTAGTACTGTAATGAGAAGTTGAATAGAGCAGAAGAAAATACTTTTTAAAAGAGATATTTTCTTGATTGATTAATTGGCATGCTTATGGAAGAAATGTCTATTTAAGATTGACAGGAGTGAAGTGAATGCCTGGAATTGTTGTATTTATGATTAAATTATGATTATATGATAGAAACTTACTGAAGTGCAGTGCATTTCACATTTCCACAACTTTTCCTCTCCTTTATGGTTAATAGTTATCCTTTGTGCAGCCATGCACTGAAGTATAACTTAGGTAAATCATTATCTTCTTACCTTGAAGGAATTTGTGTCCTTTTGTGTTTTTTGAAGATGCTTATGCTTTCCTGTCCCGAGGTGTGGAGATAAATGAGCGTACTGTAAGCATTAAGAGTATGCTGTCTGAACAGATTAAACTTGGGCCGCAGTCTAAAACTTTCTGACTGCAAAAGAGGGGAATTTGAAGTAGGGAAGGAATTTGAAGTAGGAGGTTGAGTTTACTTTAAAAAGAAAATGTTGTTTGATGCTTTGATAGCAGAATTAAGCTGTTTTTAAATGATTTATTACTTTGTTCTGCCTTGGTGTCTCATGCCGTTCTTTTGGTTACTGTGTTTTTCCTACAGGGTCAGCCGCTAATCTGTTTCACAGCTGGCACAGAGCTGAGGCTGGTGCTGGGTGGCAATAAGTGCTCACAAGGGAGGTGGCTGAGTGCACGCTCCAGTGCATCCCTGTCGCTGGAGAGATGATTTTGCAGTCACACTCTCGAGCTTATGTATTGATCAACCTCCATGAGGATTGATTATCCCTTAAAATCTAGGGCATGAAAGTCTAAGGTGTTGAAAACTTTAAATCATTTGGTTTTCAGATATAGGCCTCTAAAATACTTTGTGTGAAATAAGAACGGGTGGGAACAAATAGCTCATTAGTTAAAATCTTAGAATAGCTGAAGTTGGCTGGGACTCCTAAGTTACCCCATGGTACTTGCCCATATGCATGTATTTACTGCGTAGAAAACTTCAGTTGTTTGAGATTGCTTTAAGTTAGAGAAGGTTGGTTGTTTGAGGCGGAAGAAAATACACCTGGACAGTTAACAGAGTAATTACTTGATGTGCTTATGCACACCTGTTTTTACTTTCAAGTTTTTAAACATTGAAGAATTGGCATAACCAAAAAAGTAACAAGTGATAGTGCTACAAAGGAAGACTCCAGAAAACAAATTCATAAGAGATCTGAGCAGTGATTTCACAGAATGAACTTTGATTGAAACTTAATATGTAAATATTAGTTTATTACTACTCATTAAGCAGCATGTTGTTTTGTTTGTTTTAAAATAAATACCTTTACAGCTTCAAGTGCTTTGGCCTACTTTGTAGAAGTGGATCAGTAATATATAGATCATTAAAATCACCATATAGTGACAAATTTATACACAAAAATGGTTGAATTCTCATAGTTTAAAGGAAGTTATGATTTATTAATAATATATAATTAATGGGTAGTTAATGAGTTTTATAGTTGTGATCAATATCAGCAACGTGATAAATCACAATACCAGACATACAGAGAACATTAATGCACCACCACAAACCACAAAGTGCCTGTAATCCCCCCAAGTTCTAATCACTCCTGTCACCCAAGGTAATGCAGGCTGTGAGCACACCCTCTTTTGCTTCTTTTATACTTCTGCTTGAGCTGATTCCTTCTTTGCTTTAAAATGCTTGGTAATCTTCTGGCTACTGTGAAAGTCTTCACCTTCAATGGGATGATTATTGAGAAGGCGTTGACTCAGACAGTTTTGGGTGAATTCTTCATGCAGAACATCAGTACTTGCATTCCCCTCTTAACAGCTGTTACCTAAATTGTTTAACTAAGAATGTATATATAGCCTCTTTTCTGCCCTAAAAAATGTAGAGTATTGTACCGTGCAAGTTTACTTCTCCCTCCTCTGGCCCCTAGGACTTTGGCTGAAATTCGAGTTTACTATTTGTGAACATGTGCTTGTATCATAGTAAGTGTCTGTGGCTTTTCATCTGTTTGTCTAGATAAGGGATTTTCATCTTCTGGGTGTTGTGTGAACATTCAGCGTTTCCGTTTTTAAATACCAATAACCAGAGATGTCAAACATCATTGTAGTATTCTGTCACTTCTGAAGTGTTACAAGGAGATGGTAATGTCAGACCTCATCAAGTGAGTGTTGAGTCTTAAGTTCAACCATCTTGTGCTGACAGCCTGAATTTCACAATTATAATTTCATATGTTACTAATTTTGTAAGACTGCTCTATGCAAAGTCTTTTTAAGAAGCCATATAAGCTGCTTCAATACAGGCCAGTCAACCCTCTGGTTATTTACCTACAGCCATTAAAGCATAGGAGATCTCTATGTGCTTGATGGCTTTTTGGTTGTGAAAGACCTGATCACCAAAGAAAGGTTGTGTGTTTGTACCGTTTGTGGACTGAATTGCTTGGGATTGTGTATGTGAACATTTTGCTCTTGCAGAAAGCTATTCTTTAAAATAAAGAACAAATTGCTAATGTTGCTGAGAGAGAAAATAGCTTTTAATACGTCAAAAATAGAGTTTAGTAAATTTACAAGTTCTGATAATACATTAAGGATTAGATTCACTTATCATGTTGCATTTTGTGTAGCTGCTTTGAGTAATGTTTTGTAGAAGTGGGATGTCTGATTGCCTGGGAAAAGTAGCTTGTTGGGAGGCAGCAGGGGAATGAATGGGAGAGCACTGGACTTGCGTCTCCTATAACTCCTGTGCAAAGTTATTTAACCATCAGCAGAAATCTTCTGGATTAGAGGCCATGTAAATGAAACATGTAGCAAGCAATAAAGTAACAAAAGTAGCAGCTTCTCACCCTCTGGAGGTCGTGCCTAAAGTGTCTTTTGTTTACTGTGTTTCTGAATAGATCTTTCCTTGCTGAGATTCATCAGTGCTGAGCTAACAAGAGGTTATTTCCTTGAACACAATGAAGCAAAATACACAGAGCGGCGAGAGAGAGTGTACACATGCATGCGGATACCAAAAGAACTGGAAAAGGTGAAGTATGCTTTAACATTTGAGTCAGTTCAGAGATGAAATCTATTGACTTTAAATTATTTAAAGAACTACTTATTTTTAAAACACTTTTGCTACAAAAACAAGATGTAAACCTCTATAATGATTATTTTTCAATGTTACTAATTTAAACATTTTTGTTTCAGGGTTTTCTTGCCTGTTTGCTTGTTGCTGCTGGCAACTCTTGTTATTAGCAGAGACAAACAAGTGCAGATGATGACAATTTATTCAAATATAAAGATGTCACTGATCCTTAAACAAATAATCAAGCAAAAGAAATCTTTTTGCAGCAAAATGTAATTTTACATTAAAAAAAACTGTTTCAAAGATTTTTTTTTTCCAGTGTAAAATTCTCTGAGGATGGGAAGGTTTCAGTCTTATAAAAATACAGTGACAGATGAGTTTTTCTAAGGTTTTTGACTTAATTTTCGTAGTCTTTTATTTTGCTTCTTGCCACTGTTTACCACATCTCCCCTCTCTGTCACAATGTTACGATCCTTCCTGAGGGGTTCTTGCTACCTCCTTTATGTCAACTTAGATATCATTTTGGCCCTGCAGTGAGCCAATTTTGTTCTGGCTTAACCATTTTGATTTGGGAGGCAACGGCAGCAGCAGTATGCTGAGGAATGATGAGTAAGGCAACATTGGTAATAAGGTTTGTCTAGGCTGCAGTGTAATGATAACATTAAAATTAATACTGCTAAAATTCCCAAAATCTCTAGGGATGCAGTTACACAGGGCTAAATCATTTTCATTTAGACTGAAGGAAGAAGCTTGTTTTGCTCTTCCTCCCACTTCAGTCTCCTGCTTTATGCATACTGCCTGTTTTGCATGAGCTGTGGTGCTTTTTGGACCATTCCAGGAGTTAAATCCGCTCATAATTCGGCAGTGAATGTTATACTTTCGTTGTTCTGTTTGCTCTGTGCTAGAATAGTGAGCTGATTTGCTCAGCCAGTATTCTTGAGAATCCAGAGTCTACACAAGAACAGAGGGGGGGCTTTATAACTAAAGATGAAAGAGCAGTGGAGGAGGGAGGAAGGGTGGGCAGGATTCCCTTGGTCAATAGTGTTCATGTTTCCCCTTCAGTATCATTAAATTCGTCCTTCAGCCATGATTAAACCTGGCTTTTCCAAACTAAATTCCCAGTCAGTTACTGCAGAAAGTCACAGAATAAATGAGATTGGGATGGACCCATGGAGTAGTCCATGCCCTTGCTTAAAGCTGTGTAACCTACAACAGGTTATTCAGGATTGGAGGCTTTGAACATCTCCAGTGATGGTGTCTTCACATCCTCAGTATTTACCCATTCCAGTTTATGACAGAATATTCCATTTATGGTAGAGACTCAGTTGAACGATACAACATTTTGACATCATCTCCATTTTAATTATGTAGATTATTACATGCTGTCTCCAAGGCACAGAAATTATTCTGAAGGATCGTCACCATAGCTTTTTAATAAAACTTTCCATGTGTAAAAACATGAAATATCCAACAGTCTTTTTATAAATAAGATTAATGCTGTAAGTGGTGCAATTGATGGGTTTTACATGGTAAATTGAACTTCAGTCTGTGTTTTGAATATGAAATATTATGAAGCTGAATAATAAAGTTTTAAAAATGATAGTTATCTTTTTACAGTGAGATTATGAAATAATTTTTTAGTTCCTTACATTGGCTTAGTCTGTGTTAGTATACATACTAACTATATCAAATTGAGCACCTAGAAATCAACTAAGTAGTGTACAGATCATCACCTGTTGCAGAAAACACTTGCTGACATGATACAATAATCTGCTTGCTTGAAATAAAGTATGTGAGATACTAGTAAAGGAAGAGAAGAATTTTCTTAATGGCTTATTTACTACCTAATAGTATAATTACAGAATAAGAATGAAAACTATAATCAGGTAGAGTGAGAATAAATTGGAGTAAATTTATCAAAGCCTAATCTCGGGAGATATTACTTAATAGGCCTTATTTAACAACTATAGTTATAGAGAGGGGTGTAATGTTCAAAGGGTAGTATTTTTATTGTTGTTGTTATGAGTACCCCTTTTTTATTTAGAGGAGCTAGATCATTTAGCATGTAAGTGCTATTTCCACTCAAGCATTTTGTGCAGTTTCAGTGGGAGCTTTTCATTGTAGTAGGTTACTTATACTACGTAAGGTGGTCTCTGTTCCTGCCATCTTAAGGGAACAGTTTTCAGTTGATCTCAAAATTAAACTTTGTGCTCCTTTGTTAAATTATAGTTATGATGATGGAAAAGCTCAGTAGGTTTTTCTGTTAGTCCCTTAATATCTGGAATGGAGCAGCAAAAATAATGTTTACAGAAAGGAGTAGAAGGTTCAGCACCAATTATATTTCATCACGTGCATGTAGTAAAAACATTGGGAAAATTAGTACATTAAGCAATAATTGCAAATATTAATGCAAATTTATAGAATGTGAAAAATGGTCACTGCAGTCAGGTGGAGAAGAAGGCTGTCTAAATCTAAAAGAAAAAGTAGTGTTGTTTTCGAGATTATAAAGACGTCCTCAAAGAACATGAGCAAAATGACACACTATCTTTGTTTTGTTTGGGTTAAGGAGTTTAAAAATACTAGGTGTTCAGTTCCAGTTGTCTTCAGTGCTTTGATATCCAACACCTAATTTAAAAGTTATTTTAAAAGAAATAGATAGCTTAATGGCATATTAAGGTAGTGCATAAATTTATCCGCAGTTCATGTAACCACTGCTCCTGATAACTTTGAATAATAACTCAAAATGCTGAAATTTTAGAAAATGCTACTAGAGGTGAATGAGTAAATATCAGGAAAGAGACCTTAACATCATGATGGTATTGAAGTATTCTACCACTGTAGAATTGGTTGAAATTATATTATAAAGGAAAGTAAAAACTCAGGGATGATGGCAGTGCTGTTGTGCCTGAGTCAGTTGTCTTATGTGGCTTGTGCATAGCTGTTCTGGAGTGCAGTCTACAGGGTTGCTTTTGGAGTTACGAGGATGTATGAGGTGTAAGAGTGCTCACTGGACATGCAACTGTCCATTGCACAAGCTAACAAAGAAAGGCATTTTGAAAGGCAAAGGGATTGTGAGAGATAAAAGTAGTTTACTTGTACTTTGGTTTACACACCCACCCCAATATCTTCCTTTCCCATCAGCAGTACATACAGCTTTCACATGTAAATGTATATCTGACATGGATATCTAGGTCTGCTTAGATGTTGCTAATCTTAATTGTGTAGCCAGTTAAGCTGGCTTCTATGGGATTGTCCTTGCAGGAAAACATCCTAGCTTATGGTCTGACAGAAGCATAAAAGCATTTCTAGACTTTGGAGTTGTAGAGGTTGTCTAGTTAATTATCATAGAGTTGCTTGGCTTGTAGCCACAATGAATGTCTTTAATGTTTGTGTAAATTAAAGATAAAACAGTTAAACTGAGGGCAACTGGAAGTTTACCTCTTTATATTTTATATCCTTTGTATGAGAAAGGTGGTTTTTCTTTTAAAGAGATCTACCACAGCTGTAATTAGCTGTGCTATAGAAAATTTACAAGGTAATAGAAAACTCTTTGGGGGCAGGAAATAGTGTTGAAAAAGGAGGTAGGCAGAAAATGGCTGTGCACATATACACACAGCTCTATGGGCTTTTTCCCCCTAAGGTTAAAACATGAACTTTGGTAGCCTTACAGGAAAGTCACCACTGGAAAATGAGCTACAGTTATATTCAGCTGCAGTTTATGTATTAAATAAAGACTAAGTTCAGTGAGCTGTGAAAGTCTACAAAAGCCTTCACTGCTTGGACCTTGTGGTGCAGAATTTTTGCTGAATAGTCTTCAAATGCACAACATGTTAATTTTTTTTACAGCTCATCTGATTGGACAAGTGAGAATATTGTACTTGTTTGGTTAATTAGTCTTACGTAGATTTATTTTTCGTAACATATTTCTTTATAAACTTTTTGTAAATTTTATAAACTACTAACATACTTCTGTTTTATTTTTGTAATTTAGTTGATGTTTTTTGGAATCTTTTTGTGCCTGGATGCTTTTCTGTATGTGTTCACCCTGCTTCCTTTGAGAGTTTTTCTGGCAATGTTCCGGTTCATCACTTTGCCTTGCTATGGCTTACGGTAAGTTGATTCAAGAGAAAGGTGTTGATACCCTTAAATAATATGTCACCATTTGTGTGTGTGCTTCATTTTATGGCCTTTCAGTGCCATTGAACGACTTCATTTGAATGAGTTCTTCCATTGTAAAATAGAAGTCTCAGTCTAAATTAGCCAAAGTAAAGGTGTGTGGGACTTTTTAGCTTTACCAGCAGTCACTAACTGTCGTCATTGCTTCCTTCAGACACAACAGTTTGATAACAGCACCACTTAGGCATGTTCAGGTTAGTAAAGGAGAGAGATGTAACCTTATAGTTTTGTACTTTTATCTAACATCTATTTGAACACATTTTTAAAATTTTTTAGACTTGGCTTATGTTTTAAGCCTCTTTTAATAGGCTCTCTGATATTGAAACAGAAGTTGATTGTTTTTTAACAGTAAAAGCTTTCCTTATTTTCATGAAAAACTTTGCTGAAAACATCCTGAATAAAATGTGTTCTTTCCTCCCAAGAATCCTAGGGAGTGAAACATGGAGAGGAAAACCAATCACAATATTAAGAAATTTTACGTCTTAATGCCTTGATTTTCTGTTCATAGCAATACTAAGAAGTTGCTAATACATGACATTTTTAGTTTACTCTTCTGGCATAGGCATCAAAAATTGGGTAGAATTAATTTCCTTCATAAAATCTGCTACTTCATGGTTGGTTGTATAAGTCTTAAGTGTGGCCTAAAATAAAAGGAGCTCGTCTTGATGTTCTCTTTTTTGCTTGAATAAACAAAGGCTTCTGGATCTTTATTCTGAATTTTCTAAAACTTGAAGTTGATTTATGGTTACTGGTTTTTTTAACTTTTTTTAAATCAAGTTGTTGTATTTGCATTATCAGTGTTGTCTTTTATATATGAAGGTCTTTTAGATGCATAGTTTAGAAATGTATGTTCTGATTACAGCAAATGCTAGTCTAGTTGCAAAAAAAAATTTAAAATATAGTCTAAAGTTGAAATATGTGTATTTGGTGATGTTAAACATAGGCACTAGATGGCAGTCTCTAATGTTTTATTGTGCTCTGAATTTTGAACTGAACCTCATACTTAGTATGTCAAGAGAGTTTTCTTAGCTGTGTAAAAATGACAGTTATTTGGTTTTAGCCTGATGACAAGGCAAATTATGCACCTATTTGTAGATAACTATATGGATGCTATTACTAAATTCAGGTAAATGTAATGGAGTTCAACATATCGTTTGAATCTTACTTTTTTCTGCTTAAAAATCTTCTTTCTCCTTTATAAACTCAGCTCTGCTTTTGGCAAAGATATTTTTCTGCTCTTCTGAAATTACATTTGAGGATTTCAAAGACCAGTTGCTGGTTTAGGTTATTGTTCAATATGCAGACAAAAGTGACATTTGAAGCACCATATGCACTCACATGTATTTGATATGAGTATGTCTGCATACATGCACCTGCAATGCCAATATTTAGTCTGCTTGCTTGACAGTATTTTGTGTGTAAGGCACAATAGAAGCCAGTTTAATCTATTGAA
Organism: Cettia cetti; assembly: GCA_013401135.1. NCBI lineage: Eukaryota > Metazoa > Chordata > Aves > Passeriformes > Sylviidae > Cettia > Cettia cetti. The sequence continues at coordinate 10,560 of VZUI01075005.1, forward strand.
CTTGACTGTGTTAAAGAGTTATCAAGTAAAATGCTGTGAAACTGAGATTATTTTGAGTGAAGAAGTCTTTGTTTTCGTAACAACTCCTGAAGCAATTTCTTTCGTCACAATTTCCTCCAGTGTGTTCAGAATTTAATTCACTAGAACCTCTACTTGTTCAGTAGCTGAGGCTTTGTCTAATTCATTCATGTTCTAAAGTTGGTGAATTTTTACTGAAAGTTTTAGGACTTATACGTCTGTAATACGTAATGGAACTTCTTCAGATGTAATGATTCTTATTTCCAAGTATTCAGAGCCTGCACTTTGAATTTTTGTAGGTTTTCTTGTTTTTTGTAGTTATGCTGATTTTATTTGTTATGGCAAAAAATATTTGTGATTTCCTTCCAGCTCAGGAAATACATTTTTATGTATTTGTAAGGAAATATAGTTGAATAGGTAAAGCACATTTGTAATTACAAAAGGTACTTACAAAGCAGGTGGCTGTTTATCTTTTAGCTTGCTCTTCCTTGCAAATATCAAATAAATGTTGACTAGTTGTTACTTGAACCTGCCACATCATATTCCATTCTGTGTAGTAAATAAAAGTGCTCCTCCCTTCATCTTGACTTTTTTCTCAACATCTCAGTGAAGTAACTGAGTAGTGAGTGTTCTGTTTCCCTTCCAGTTTACTCTTCAGTTTATTTCCTCATAATTCTATCTTCTCTTTTCAGTGTAGAGAAAGATTATATTACCTATTATTTTTTTAAAACAATAAAACCATATTCTATATAAATGGGCTAATTCCTGTCTATGGTATATTACACACAGTGCTTAAATATGGGAGAAGTGGTTTATAGCCTCTTCCACATGTAGTAATATTTCATTTTATGGGGTTCTGAAGGGAAACAAAGAGTAATGTATTTAAAAGAAAATAGTTTCCTTTTTCTGCCTAGACAGTGTAAGCACTTCAGTTTGACTTCTGTCATTCTTCCTCATCACTTGATCTTTCCTTTCGATCAAATTTAGTTCTGTGTTTTTGTCAGAGCTATATTGCTGCTGACAAAGCAATTTTTAAAAAAACTTCAAGAACTTCAGTCAGAAGAATCCAAGATTCTATCATTGAGTGAACTGAACTGCTTTGTTTAATTACTGTAATCAAGCTGGCAAAGGCTGAATAATCACATGGTGGTAGTTTTGGCAGGTGCAACTTCATTACATCTATGGTCTATAAGTGGCAGGGTGCTTTTAAAAAAATTAGCACACACAATTCACGAAATTAGATTACATCTTCTGAAATTACAAAATATCAGCTCTACTGTATTTTCTTTTGAGACAAGAGAAGAGCTTCCCTAATCTTGTAGACTATTCTCACTTTATTAAAATATTCTTTGACACCATAAAAGATTTGTTGTTCCAGCAAAGTATGTGCCAAGGTAGACAGAGAAGTGAATTCTGTTTGGTGGAATTCTGTTTGAACCTTGGTGACAGGTTCCTAAAACTAACTGCCAGAGGTTGAAAAGTACAGTTTCATTGTAAAATTCGGACAATTTTTTAATCAACACCTCAGACCCAGAGATTCTGGGTAGATTAATATTACTGCCTGTTTTGAAGCTCTTTCATAGAGCTAACTTATTATTTTTCTTGAAAGTGTGTTGCATACCAATAAAAGGCGATGTAGGAATATGGAAGAGCTCTTCTGCATTATTTGTAAAACACTGTGATATGAAAGCTAAAATTGCATTAGCAATTAGTGAAACTCTGCTGAGACTCTGTCTTGGTTTGGGAAGACAGATATCCACCAGGGAAAGCTGGAGTTTCCCTTGGAATGGAGAATGTAAACTCCCCACCGCCTCCAAATTATTATAATTTTGCAATTAAGGGCTTTCAGGCAAAGGTTTGGGAATAGAAATAACATTTCTTTGCTAGGAATATTAAAAATACAAATGTAGTAGTACAAAAAACAAACAAAAATCCTAGAAACCCTGACAGAGTCAGAAATACAACCTGACATCCTGTTGGTCAGGGTGTTGGAAGCAGTCCAAATTAAGTCCTCCTGGAGTGGCAGATGTGGTTCTGTTGGGGTAGAGATGATCCTGTAGAAAGGGTCTGGTGATGGCAAGAAGGATCCAGTCTTCCTCTGAAATCCAGTGGCAAATAGGATAGCTGGTGTTCCTGTGTCTGTTTTTATCTAGGTAGGAACTGTTGGCTCCCCTCACTGGGTGGAGCCTCTCACAATGGGATGATGTAATGTGTCATGTCATTGGTGAGCCTTAATGGCCCATTAACAGAAGATATCCCCCAGAGAGAGGACAGGTGATAAGAGATAAGAAACACTGCCCTGCCTGGTTTTAACAGCTGGCCCATTATCAGAAGGCACCCACCCCTCTTCCCCCTTGGAGTTACAAGAGATAAAGAAAAACATCTCCCCAACTGCTTTCAACAGATGAAATAGAATACACATTTTTAGTTCCATAACCCAAGACAGATTCCCAATTTAATTATGTTTAAAGGAATTTTACATCATTTCCACAAAGCAAGAAAGGATTTATGAGGGAAAGTGAGATTCTTTTCTCCAAATTCAAATTTTCTCAAGAAAATACAGCAGAAGATTGTGAATTTTCTTACATGTAAAGATAGACAAAACCTTTACAATAGAGACCTCCCCCATACACCTCATCTGCAGGGGTTCCCCACCCTCCACTGCCAGGAGTGGGTCCAAGACCCTTTGGGCACTTCCCAAGGGATGAGAGCAGCACCTGGATGGTGGAAGCCCAGCAAGATCCTGTTTTGTGTGAGCAGCGCCCACCTACCCTTCACATGCCTCACACTGGAGCTGAATCCCACCATGAACTGGAGCATGGTGCTAATGACACCAAGGTTGTGGGTCCAATCCCCGTACAGGCCATTTACTTAAGAGTTGGGCTTAATGATCCTTCCAATTCAGAATATTCTGTGAATCTGTAAATTTTTCCATGTGGAAGTACTTATACTTAGATTATAAATACATATTCTGTATTTTTCATTTACTCTGCCCTCTGAAATAAGTGAATTTAGGTCCTGTCGGCAATAATATGATAACTTCAGCTGTATTGTATGTACCTCTTAAAATTCCCATTGACAATCTGTGAATTCACAGATTCATGTTTTTCAGTAGGAAATAAATAGAACAGCATTATTCCAGGAAAGAAAGCACATCTGGAAAAATAAAACAAACAAATACACTGGCATTTTTCTTATGGACATTATTTATTTGTTCATATTATCGGGCTATTAAATAAATTTGAACTTCTGTTGCACACTTATTCCCAAGCCTGTTCTTTTGGGGTTTTTTTGGTTTTTTTTCTGAGGAATTTAGCTATGAAATCCATAAACTTCCTGTTGTCACCTGAAGCTCATTGAGGAAGTTGTGCATCTGCCCACCAAAGTGTGTAGCTTTCTACCAAACAAGAAAAGGAAGATGCCTTCATTATTTTCTGTAGTATACTCTCAGATCAAGTACTCCTTTCTCCTTTCCATAACAGTGCATAGTGTAGCAACATTACAACCTTCTCTTTCTTTCTTTCTTGTAAATCAGACCGAAGGGAAGAGCACTTTCAATTCCTTTATAGGATGGAATGTGGTGTCACAGGGATTCCTCCTGGTGAGTAAATCCTGATTTTCTTTTTCCTTCTGTGCTGTCAGCCAAATTCATACACCTACATGTAATCAGTAAAAAGGCTGGTTACAAATTAATAGTATAGCTGTTACATACAACATACCTCAAAGGACAAACCAACACTTAGTCTTAATAACAAACACGTGAAATTGATTCAGTGCTATTTGTGGTAGGTATATTTTCATATGTAACTTTACATCATTGTGGAAATAAGTTGTTATCTTAGATTTAAAACATTTTTCAAATGGAATGTCTGTGGACCAATTTGGCCCAGTTTAAAAAAATATATCTTGGAAAAACTATAGCCCCTGCTGTACTTCAGTTTATAGTGCCTTAAGCTTTTTGAGGCTTCTTCTAAGTACTGCTTCAGTCAGGTTTGTATCTATATTTTTGTGTGTGTACTTAGAGCAGGTTTTTTTGTAATGCTTAACCTCAGTCTTAGGGAGTTCAGGAAGTTCATTTCCAGGTATCCTAGTATTAGACTTACAGATAATTCTATGCTTAATAAAATACAGCACTTTAGCATATGTTTGTTTACTGTTTTCGGTTATATTTGATTCTGTTATTTAAAAAATAAAAACCTAATGAAAGCTTTTTCTAGTTGTCACTTATTTGAAACCTCGTTTTGTTTTTTTTTATTTTCTTGAGACAGCTCTCATCGGGGCTCAACAGCAAGGTTGGTTTTGTTTCATTCTTAGCATGGTCTCGTGCTGTATTGTGTGCATGTGAAGGCTTTTTATTGTTTGAGAAATGCAGTGCCACCTAAACATGGCAAGCTCAGCTCTCAGTTTCTTAGAATTTTTTATTTGGGACATATTTTTCTTATCAGTCTATATAATCACAGTTTTACATCAATGAAGTCCTGCATATTGTAAGGTGTACCTCTTCTTAAAATCAAAAACTGGAAAACTAGATTCACTCAAAATAGCATCTTTGCCTGAAGCCAAACTTGAGAATAATTGTAGGAAAATATTTCCAATAGATCACATAGTCCATTTTAAAAAAAATTAGTATGTAGTTATGTGGGCAAGTATACCCTTCAGACAACCTTGCTTGGATTTATTTTCCCCAACATCTATACTTATGCTAACAGGAAAATATCCGCTTATGTGTTAATGTAATAATTTTTGTTAGTGCTTCATGTAAAATTAGAAATTTACGACACCACAGTTCATTAATGATGGATATATTGAAGAATTGAGAATTTGGTAAAGAGTACATGTAAAACAAAACCCCATTGTTCAGTTTCCGTGCAGGTATCTTTGATGTAACGTGGAGAAAGAAAAGATACCTAAGCAAAACTTTTAACTAGTCCACCATATCAATAACTGAAATATGTTATTATAAACCTCAATTGTTGCCTGTTTGAAAATGTTAGCATTGAATAAATAATGCAGTCAGAAGAGCTTTGCTGTAAAATACATGCTTGAACTTGTACCATGCTGAAAGACTTCTTCAGTGTATTATTAGCTGAACAATAAACCCAAGTAAAAAAGGTTTTTCAAGTGTCAACATTTATAGAAACGTTACTGTTAAAAAGGCTTTAAAATATATATGCGTTTATGTTATTAAGAGTAAAATACCCATCTAAAACATTTTTGCAGTGACAGTTTATTCATATCTTTAAATTACTGTGTATATGTCATCAGTATTGGAAATTTTGTATGTGTTGACTTCATAGGAGTAAATTGTTTAGAGTAGTCTGAATTATTTGGATGAGACTAAATAGTCTAAAGGAACCAATTAAAATGCAGTCAATTGTATCAATAAACAAGAAAAAATCTAGAATTCCTGTTGATTTTTAAAAAAATTAACAAAACAATCAGAACCCAAACAACTCTAAAAGATGATTGGAAAACCATATATAATCAGACTAGGGAAGAATTGAGGAGCACCAGGAGGCCTGGAAGACAAAAATAAAGAAATCATACGACATCTTGTGACAGTCTGTGCAGTTAAGTTTAAAATAATGTATTCAGAGTGCATATGGGTTGGATGCCAAAGTAGCTAGGTACTCAGACAAGTGCACTTGTCTGCAGATTACACAATGTAGTGAAAGCATTGTTCATTTTGTAGTGTCAGTTACTGAAAAGCATACCAGAAACAACTGTAGTGAGACTTTCTTTTAGACTTTTTATACAGCAAGAACAAATTTCTCCTTGTCCAGCTTGCATTTCATGTTCCAAATGGTTTAACTACTTTGAATTCGATAAGCAAGGCTTATTAAAATACCTAACACAATCTTGGTTTTCTTGGAAATCACTCGGTTAAGCAATCTTGTGCATTAACTAGTTATGATTTTGGACATACTAAAGACAAATATTGGTAAACTGGGATTTATTTTTAATAACGCTCTGCTTGATACCGAGTAACTTCAGTTGTACAGCTGTTCAAACAAAAAGTTTGGTGGGGTGGATACCAATACTTAGAAAGCCTTGAGCTGGTTTGCTTTAATAAATTGAAGAGAAAGTACTGTGAAATCCATCATGCTGTTCTGTAGCAAACATTAAGGATCAGTAGTGTGACCATCTGTGTAGTCATAGCCCATATGGATGGTGGAACCTAATGCTTTTCAACCAGTAGATGGAGACAGAACTCCTACTACTGTATAAAATGTGGATCATGGCATTTTGAGTATGAAGTTAAATAGAAATACCTTGAAAATTACAGACAGGTAGATAGTTCCTTAAGCTTTCACTTATTTAAAGAGTTTGCTTATGATGAGGACTGGTTTTCACACTAGATTTTTCTTCACTGGGCAGGTGTTTTATGTAGTTTGTGATTTAAGTTTGACTTAATTTTGTAATGGGATTTTTTTTACAAGTGTCACAAGTCATCTTGAAAAAAAAATTGTTGTTTTTCCTGACATTTATCCAAGTTTGTGGGTAGTGAGGCTATTTGGTAACATTCTAATTTGATAGTATTTTAATTCAATTTTGTAGAATAGCAAAGTGATCCTTCCTAACTATTTATAGGGCAATTTGCTTGCTTTTAGCTTTCCAAAGGGAGAGGACATACACAGATCCAATGCTTTTCTAAACAGAGGAAAGACTTGGATTTACACTTTCTAAATTTGTCTCATGCTGGACAAACCATAAATTGGAAAGTTTGAAACATGACTATTAAACCTTGATTTTTATTGTGTTGTTAAAAGTAGGTTCTTTCTGTAACAGACTGATTTGGTCAGTTCCTGGTTGATGTCAGTCAGTACATTGTGGAAATTTTGCCATAGTTTGACTTGCAACTGCTTTAAATATTGTGGGATAAGCATTGAGTATGGCATGCTTCTGCTTTTTTAACAATTGACTGTGCTGAAACAGAAGCATGCTGTGGTGGGATAGGGAGGTATGTAGTATGGCTTGCACATCACTTTATGTTCAAATGAATAATAAGCTTGTATATCCCCTTAAGTATGGATTTCTTTGTTTAGGGTATTTGAGAAGTAAGGCTTTGTTTCAGTGGAGATTTTCTGTCAATTAGTAGATTTATTGTAATGATAAATATAGCCAAAGGCTGAGGAGTTTGAACATCTTGTTAAGTACATGCTGTAGAATGGTGAAGTCTCTGTGTGATTTTTTTCTGTATTGTCATAATTTTCTGGTTAACATTACAGTGCAAGAGAGTTTCTCTGTAGAGGAATGGTTGGATTTTCACTAAATTCATGCAGATTGAAGGATCATATAATGTTTAAACATTTTGGTGTATTCAGTGTTAGTAGTAATAAAGCAATGTAAGATTTTGCAGAGTGGATAAGAGAATGGATAAGTCTTACTCTTTATTATTAAGGTTTTTGGCTGTTCGAAGAAGTTTTAAAATTTGATTCCTTGATAGTCTAGGCTATACAGCTAATGTGGGAACTTGAGATTTAGCATAATGAAACCACTTGTAGAATTTTGTATAGAGCATCTTAAATAGCATGACTTAAAGCAAAAAACAAAAAAAAAATTGAAGTAGTAATTGAATAATTGTAGAATCATCAAATAGTTTGGGTTGGAAGGGACCTTAAAAATCATCAGCTCCAGCCCCACTGCCATGGGCAGGGACACGTTCCACTAAACCAGGTTGCTCAAATAATGGCAGAAAATAATTAGGTGAAAAGATACAAGTCCTGTATCATAATAAGGTGCATTTGAAGGACAGTCCAGATGCTCTGGATCCTTTTATTTACTGGTTTGAGGTGTGAAAATTGTGAGGTAAATTATATTCAGCTAAATTTTGAAACCATGTAACATTATTTCTGGAGTCTGGTAGGCTATTAGAGGACCTACATCTTGGACAAAGACTCTCATGATACTGTCTTTCAAGAGCACAGTCCATTAAAGCCAGGTAAATGTTAATATTTAAATCAGTTATGCAGCATCACTGTATGCCTGGGATAGCTTTGAAGGAAAAGACTAACTGCTTTCTACAGAAAAATTCTACTGCCTACTGTTTGTTACCTTGCTACCAGAATGGAGTTGTATCATTGTAGTGCTCTTTAATTATTGTTCTCACTTTGTCTCCCATGAGAAAGAAGACCCATATGTAATTTTCCTGTGAAATATTCCTTGCTGTCATACTTCATGCACAGCTGTAAAAATGTGAAGTGTTTGGAAGTGAGCTAAGCTGTTTCAGCTTCTCATATCCATTCAGTGGTTTCCGAAGTTGTACAATATCACATCACCTCAGTAATGTCTTTAGTTAAAACTTGGGTCCCTATTTTCAAGTGAGGTATTGAAATTACCAGCACTATTCTATGTTTTTCTTGTTTGTTTTTTGCCTTTTTGTAGTTGTCATAGCTTGGCCATTGTGAGCTTTTTAATTCTGTTTCTTTGAGATTCTGTGGTACCCGTGATGTGCATGACTACAGCAGTATGAGTTTGTATGTGATATTACTCACAAGGTCTGATTAGTTAATGCTTAAGATGTCCTGAAAGTACTTTTCAGTGTCGGCATTGAGTTGTTACTGGAGACAATGAGTAAAAATATACATTGAGAAAAATGAATGCAGAGTGCTGGGATGCTATGACAGGCATGAAATCACATCAGGCTGTGTGTGTTTATATGTATTAAACAACTTAATGCAAAGGATAGGAATGATTTGTGACAAACACAGATTAAACCTGTGTGCCTGATTATATACTAAAACTGCAATGGTCAGCTCTCACTGAACTGTATCATTTCATTACTGCAGGCTTTGCAGTCAGTTCTGCGTATTCGCCAAAAGGTGACAAATCGTTAGACTTAATCTGTTTACTTGATTTCCTTGTCTTTGTAGGAAATAATTGTCCCTTTTCTATATTATAGAAAAACACAGAACCACACCTCAAAATCCTTTTTAAAATGTTATTATCCAGACCAAAAGATGATTCTGCTACAATAAAAATGCTTCTATGGATTTATGGACTAGACATGTTTAATCTCTCTCAATTGTAAAACATGTTATAGTGGTACACTGTACATTACTTATATAGTCAATATGAAAGGGTCTTTCCTAGTGTACAATGAAAGAACACTGGAATATATTTTAAATGCCAGGATCTTCTTATTCTTCTTACTTTCTAGAAAGCAGTTTTCTGTAGTCAATCTTTGCAGTAATCCCTTGTACTGAGATGCTGGCAGCTCTTCTGTCATTAAACTGAGGAAATTGAAACTGTGAGGATATTTTTGTGACTGAGATGTTGTGGTTTAGTCCCTCCCAGCTGGCAACTAAGTACCATGCAACCACTCACTCACTCCTTCCATCTTCCACCCATGGGGACAGGAATTGGAAAGTTAAGGTAAAGTTCATGGGTTGAGATAAGAACAATTTAATAATTGAAACAAAATATGCTAAATATAATAGTAGTAGTAATAGTAGTAGTAGTAGTAGTAGTAGTAGTAGTAGTAGTAGTAGTAGTAGTAGTAGTAGTAGTAGTAGTAGTAGTAATGAAAAGGAGAAGGAGAGAGTCTAACAAAACTCTTAAGAAAAACATTCTAGGAGAAACAAGTGATAAGTTGTCCAGCAGCCCCTGCCTGGTACCCAGCCAGTCCTTGAACAGTGATAGACCCTATTCTGGGGTAACTCCCCCAGTTTGTATACTGGGTGTGATGCTCTGTGGTGTGGAATATCCCTTTAGCCAGTTTGGGACATCCTGTCCTGGCTACACTTTGTGCCAGCCTTCCGTGCAGTTCTTCACTAGTAGAGCAAGAGACAATGAAAAATCCTTGGCTCAATGTAAACACTTCTTAGGAACAACCAAGACATTCCGTGTGTTATCAGCATTCTTACACTAAATCCAAAAAACAGCTACTAAAAATAGAAGGCACTCTGTCCCAGCCCAAAGCAGGACATTTGCTCTGAAGTTGTCACAGCATTACTGTTGGTTCTGCTTCTCATGTGGATGAGAAGCACAAGAAGTTATGTAGAACTTTGAACAGAACATTAATAGATTATATTTTTAATTAAAATGTCAGAAAAAATATTGTTTATTGCAGTTTTTTTCCTAGACATACAGACAGACTACTGAGAAAATAAATCCAAGTCACCTTGAGAGGTAGGACAAGAGGACTTCACGTTATGCCAAGGGAGGTTTAGATTGGATATTAGGAAACGTTTCTTCACCAAAATTATTGTAAAGCCATCAGGGGAGTGGTGGAATCACCATTCTTGGAGGTTCTTAAAAGATGCATAGACTGGGATTTAATGATGGACTTGGCAGTGGTAAGTTAATAGCTGGACTGGATTATCCAAAAGATCTTTTCCAACCTAAATGATTCTAAAATTCTCTAAAAACATTATTTGAATGGGATCTGTTCTACAAAAGTTTAATTCTTGTAAAGTACAGCAATCAAGAGTAGTTGATCTGACTCTTTAGGGCAGCTTTTGAATTGAATTTCAGTGATAATGAAGTTTATTCTGTACCCAACATATTCTCAAAATCTTTTAATCTTACCAGTGTATAGAATGCTGTGTGCAAGTTTGTATGCAACTTCATACAGAGTTAGTCTCCTGAGATAATTTTCAGGTTTGAGACCACCTTTAGAAGAGCAGTTTTGCCCCTGGTTTTATGTAGTCCTCTGTGTTGGTTGTTGTAGGCATTTAAATTGGCTTCTCCTGAGTTGGTTTTACTTGAGTGTAGTCGTACAGATAAAAATCAACTCAAGCAGAAGACTGAGTTATCAGTACAGAACATCTACAACTTGTGACTGGTGGTTGAGCATCTTTGATGTTACTTGTAAGCCAGAAAACCTTTGATCTGGTATTTTCAGTCTGTATTGGTTTGTGGACATCAAAGCATTTTCCTGTGAGAATCTTTCTGGACTGCTTCAGAAGCTTCATAGACCGATTCTACTCACTAGTGCATTTCAGTAAGAGACCATCCTATCATTAAAGTTGGTACTTTAAAGACCATGAATGAGATTTTCAAGTGAGTCTCTCTTTCGTTCATCAGATTTTCTCTATCAGGTTCTCACTACTCTAATGATAAGATAGTTATTGGCTGGAATAATGAAGATGCTGATTTTCTGAGTAATAAATTGTGATTCTTTTTTTCACATGCTAAGGCCTGGCATTACTGTTGTGGCATAATAGTACCTTTACCACTGTATCCCAATCTTATTTCAGAGTTTGAGTGTTCGCTGAGAAACTTACACAGAAATGACTGAATACACTTCCAAATTGGAAGTAGGTTGGAAAAAAAAGGAATATCCTGTTACTCAGCATATGAACAGTAATCATAATTGTAGGCTTGTTTAAGTCTTATAAATATTTCAATGTATACTATTATATTTTAATATCTATAATCATTTAAGTCAGATGTAATAAATTAGGCAGTAAATTTTCAAAGTGTGATTTTACAGGTTGGGGGGGTGCACTTTTTTGTGTGTCATGCAAAGACAGTCAGGCTTTTTAACCAGTGGGCAAAAGCTGCACGTTCAGTTTTCTTTAATTTTTTAAATTGGTGTTTGCTGTTAAAATTCAGTTTGGGAACTGGAGAAAGAAAGAAGATTCACGGAGGCACTTTGTCAAGGACTTAGGCTGAAATAAGATATGATATGAATATTGTTTGTTACTAGAGGACTTCTGAAAGCAAGAAATTGTCTCTTAGGGAGAGAAAGCCCCTGTAAGCAGTTATGGTATGCTGGACCAGGTTGAATTCTTTTATTCATAATGTAATTGGTTTTAATGCAGTTTATGCAGTAAAAAGTATATAATGAAAGGAGCAGTTGCTCTCTGTTCAAAGTGCAGTACAGTAAATCTGAGAGTTCTGAAAACTTTATTGCTCATACTCCCAGCAAGAGCACAACCTATTTGCCCTTTGTGGAATGCCACTGTGTGCTTCCAGGAGTGATATAATGCATGAATGCTGTTTTCAGGGCATTTTTCTTTTGAATGGAAGACAACAAAGAAACACAAAGTATAACACTCCAGCTGTGATTTAAATAGAATGAGTGAGGTAACAGGGATTTTTGACTTCTCTGCAAGGTCTGTAGAGCTACTCCAGAGGTCATAAGTAACTATTCAGATGTTTTTTACAAAAGGCACGCATTTTTGCAAGATAACTCTTTTTTTTTTTCTAAATGTGTTATCAGTTCATGGAAACATTGCCTAATCACTGGATGACCTAGTGATTTAAGAATACACAAACTGAAAATTCATAACTTGAATTATGCTAACTGCTTGCAACTTCTTTGAAATATTAACTTGTGTAACAGCATTTCAGTGTATTAAAAAAAATAAATAATATTTAATAGAAATTATTTCCTCCTTTCTTATATTTAATTCTCAACCTTTTAATGTAATTCAAAGGCCTTTTAACTGCTTTGCATCCTATTAATACTAAAATAAATAGCGAAGGTAATATGGTCTTGCAATTTCATTATGTTTATATATACTGTTGTGGCAGTTGAGATGAAGCTATTTTCTTCTTGTAGTTTTACTAGGAAGAAATTTTGTAATGATTCCTTTAGTCTTCTGGGTTACTCAGGGAAAACTGCATTTGGTTCACAATCAACCTTCAGCTCTGATGTCAAATTGTTTGCATTTACTGCTGCAGAGCTTAGAGCTAAATGAAGATACAGAATTTACAGCCTGTTCCTCAGCATCTGGTTCATTATACTGAAATTGAAGATGACTGCTTCATTTCTTTTTGATCATAGTGAATACAATTTCCATACCTGAGGAAGTCAAAATCATAGAATTTTGTGAAAGAGGGAAGGTAAATTAGAAACCAAAGGGCATGAATGCAGAAGGTTATGAAAAAGTGTAAGCTCTCAACAAGTGCAGTGTTTTAATTACGAGCATATGGCAAGTAAGAGGCTGTGATCCTGTTCATGAGTGTGATCTATAAATGTGTATCATAATCATGATGCTGGAGTGAAGGGCAGGGGAAGGGGCATAATAAACTACATTAAAATATATCCATGATGAGCAGCTTCTGTAAATTCATATTGACTTAGTAACATCTGTATTTTGTGGCTATATGACATTTAGTGGAACTTTTTGCCCTTTGTATTTCAGTGACAGACGTTTGCTGCAACCTGCTCAGGTATGTGACATGCTCAAAGGAGTTATATTGGTCATCTGCTACTTCATGATGCACTATGTTGACTACTCTATGATGTATCATCTGATAAGGGGACAGTCTGTCATAAAGCTCTACATCATCTATAACATGCTTGAGGTAAGAATGTTGGCATCAGAATATGAAGCATGCTTTTGTCAGACTATCTAAAATATTTTGTGTTCAAGTACCTGCACTTAGAATGCGGCACATCTGGTATTCTCAGAAACCTGCACACACCTTAGATAATAAGTGTAGATGCAGTGAAACAGGTTTGTGAATAATAAGGTTTTAGGTACTGTTTTATAATTCCTAATTTATGGAAATTATTAATCAATTTCATAGCAAGAAATTTGAGAAATGGAAATTAAAGTAATGAATGAAATTTTGCCAAGAAAAGTAGAAACTGGATTTGAAATAATGATAAGACCCTGAGAGACAGCAGAGAAGGAGTTTGTGTTAATTCATCATTATGGAAAACCAGCTTTCATTGTATGCAAGGATGCATGTTACAGCTTTGCCTCAGTCCTGGCTAGCAGACACAAGCCCATAAGGTGAATGAATAAATGAATGTGGTGACACAAGAAAAGGAAATTCTGTTTTGGGAAGTAAGATCAAGAGAAATTCTGTCAAGAAAAGCAGTTTCTCTTTTGCTATTAATGTAAAGTATAAGATTTTTAACTGTACTTCTATCACCAGTGGTTCACAAAGTAAATAATGTTTTTATAGGCACAATGTTTTCTCCATTCTGCAAATACAGGACATAGTAGGAGTACACCCTCTTAAATGGACTCAATCAGAGCTTTGTACAGAAAAGTTATTCTACTAGGGTTCTGGGATTCCTGAATGATATATTAATCCTTGTTTGAACATCTGTTGTCCCTTTGAAGACTGCTGAAACAGGGTTACATTCTGCAAAATTGGAATATTTTGTCTGAAGGCATTTGTTCTTCCGTAATAAAATAAGAAAATATTTCATAAGGAACACACTTTGTTATACTAAGTGAAATAAATATCATACAAGCTACCTCAGTTGTTAATTCATAGGATTTTTGTTGCCTTTGATTTTACGTTTCCTGAAAAATATGTACAAATATAAAATTGGAACTGAGTTACTATCTGGATTTTAGTTGTGTGGGAAAATACTCATCCATATATAGTTCCATAATTGATGAGAGATTATCACTTACTAAATAAATTCCCATGCTTAAAATAGTAATTTCTCTTTATTTCAATACTACTTCAAATCTCTTAGTACTGTACTTTCTCAGCTTTATGTGCTTACTATATAATTTGAAGTGATACTACAGTGTTTGCTGTGAATTGGAAGCCATCCTGTTTGGAATGAGGAATTTAATTACTTTGCTATGTTTGGCAAAACCAAAATTGTCTTTTAACTAAGAAAAGTGATGCATGACTTTGTTTCCTTTGGGAAAGAGGTACACATGGTTATTAGAAAAATTACATTAGGCTTTGAATTTGGAAACAGTATTTAACTTCCATGGTGTCTCATGAAACCCAGCATGCCCAGCAGAGTGCATGTTTTTAAGGGGCTTTTTTAACCATGACAAGTTGCAGCAATATTGGCAGAAAATGTTCGTGGTATCCCACTGAAAGACTTGGTTGATAGTCAGCTTTCAACAGTTTAAATATTGGCTTGCTTAGACTACTCTGGTGCTTTTTATTAAAAGTCTTTGCTACTGATGAAAGCAATTCTTTCTAAGCAATTCTTAATATGCCCTTTTTTAAGCAGCTCACTTTACACAAGTTTTCACAATAAGGAAGATCTTTTTAGTCTAGTAAATCACAGAGCAACAGAGATGTTTACAATGTCCTAATGTTTTCGGCTGTTGGCAAGTCCAGGGAGTATTGCCCTGGACAGATATGAGGAATGCAAAATCTTCAAATTATGTGCTGAATGCTCCCAACTGACAGGCTAAGGGGAGCATTCAGCACATTTGGCTTAAATGACACTTTTCTTTTTTAGATTCAGACCCACCGGCTCCTGCTCCTTGTGAAGCCCCAGTGTGCATTACGTTGGTGACAGCACTCACCATGGAATTCTGCTGGAGCCTGGAGCCGGCATGTAGGGTTTAGGTAAGTCTTATTTGGAAAAGCAAGCAACAATATTGTGTGGTGGGTTTTAAAATTTCCTATCCTTTCAGCAAAGAACCAAGGACTGCTTAAATAGAAAGGAAAGCAAAGCCACCATTTTATCTATTAAAACCCTCACAATATTGTGAACAAAAACTTACCAAACTCTTAGCATTCTGTAGCTGGTGTTACTACACCAGCTATAATTACTCAGTGGGTCATCACAATGAGCAGGAACCAAATAATGCAGACAATCTCAATTTACAAAATCTAAAAGCCGAAAACAATGCCACTGTAAATATCTCTCAAACTAATGGGGTTGGGAGCTTCAGATTTATGATAATTCATAAGCTTCTGGCTTTGTGCATTTTATTTCATAGGTGATTCTTAGGGCATAGCACATTGTACATTTAGTTGAGGCATCCTGTAAAATTTTAATTCAATTTTCATATTTTTGGAAACTTCATTCACTAATAGTGTCAGAGATAAGTGCGACTTTCCTTGCTTCAGTATCTTTACCTTGAGAACTATTTAATTTAAAAAGTCAGAAAATGATCTGAAGTCTAGGTTTGCGTTGTCCCAAGAACTTATTTTCTATTTAGTAGGATCAATATTTGCAGGTACGTTGTGCACCTGGTTCTGTGTTGCTACATGTTGATTTAATGTGTCCAAAATTGTTGTTTTACAGAAAGACACTAGGAGAAAATATTTCTTGTCTGTCTTAAGTAGAGATAATCAGTTTGTCGTCTTTAACTGTTTCCATTTGGCTCAGCTAGTAAGCAATGACAGATTGCTTTTTTTAGCCAGACATGTGCCAAATTTAATTTTTGAAATTCTGGTTTTGTTGTCCCATGCAACAAAAATTTGTTTAAAAATTACTTAACTGCAGTGTCTAGGCAGAAAAAATGTTCTTCTGTGTAATGATTTTCAGTTTTATATGTTTGCTGCTGATGTTGGGAACTGGTGGAACTCCTGTGACCTTTCTTGCTGTGGTATTAAATTACAAGTTCAAAATGCTCTCCATATGTTATCTATCTTTAGAATTACTGCTAGAGCACTCTTTTCCTGTTTGTGCATATATTCTTTGGATTATATTCCAGGTGTTTGTTGTTTTTTCAACATATTTTCCCTTTTTGACAGACTTTAAAGTCCCTCTTAATCGCTTGTTTTTGTGTTATAATACTTTTAATTTTGAATTCTGCTTTATGCAGACATTTGCATTAAATATATACTTCAGTATATAGAACAGAGTAGAGCCAAGTCTAATTTCAGGGGGTTTTGTACCTGTAAGCTAACATTCCCTGTCATCTGGAATTCACTTTTTATTGTTGGGGGTTTTTTCCTATTAAACCCAGAGGGATGGGGAAAAACATTTTAAAGGGTTTGATACAACATGCATACTGCTTTACTGAAGGCTGAGGTTTGAACTGTACTCGTGTGTCTTTCAAGAAAGCATCTAAGATAATCATATATGATTATTTTTTCTGATTACTGTTGCAAAAGGGATAGTAAGTTTGAAAGGGAATATACAAAAGGAACAGTAGTGCTGTGAAATCTTGAGAGAAAAAGGAATAAGTAAGAGATCAAAAGTGAAATATATGTGAAACTTTTTTCAGGATGAGCTGTACTTTCAGTTTGAACTGTTCTTGAATTGGACGTACTCAAGTGTTGGAGAGAAAGGTAGGCAGTAAAAGGCAGTAAAGTTGTTCTTGTTTAGGTTGCTGATCGTCTGATTTCTTCGTTTGGACAAGATATTTTGGATGCTCTTTATTGGACAGCTACAGAACCTAAGGAAAGAAAAAGGGCTCACATAGGTGTGATTCCTCACTTCTTCATGGCAGTGCTGTATGTCTGTATCCTTTTTCTTCAATAAATTACAAAATTTTCTAAGTTAAATTTTGGAGTGATTGCGCTGCATTTTTTTGTTTTAATACATTTGAAAAATTAGTAGTATTCCTAAATCAGTGTTCCTTTACTTGAAAAGTAATTTTGCCAGTACTACCTGCTTTAAAAAAAAAGGATCCCTTCATGATGGCGTACTTACAGTAAAATGAAAAACCATAATCGGATAGTTAATGGAAAAATTTATTTCTCATTTATATTCGAGTATTTGGGCTCACAGGGCCTTAAAGACAGTGGGGTTTTGTTATTTAGTGGAATGTTAAATGCATGTAGCTTGAATATATTTTCTCGAAGTGAAGGGATAAACTCATGCATGTTCAGGATGCATATGTACTTGATGTGAAATAATCTTAGAATGAATTGATGAATCTAAAGAGATACCATAATCCAGTAGTTTTGGTAATAAATTTAGAATTCTTACCATTTTTCCCTATGTTCTCTGAAATCTCTTGGCTGATTGTGAATCTTTACCTCAGATCTTTTTTTCTTCAGATTGTATTGATGTTTCTCATGACTAATGTCATTGGGTTCTTTTAGAACAAGAAGAATTAGCATCATTTTTACTTAGAGCAAAGCACTGTGCATATATTACATGTAAGTATTGTCTTGCTTTAAGTCTGGTTTACAGGGATATGGAAACTTGCCTGTTAAACTTTGAAAGCAAAATAGGAAATCTGTGGTTCACTGCTTTTCAGTACTGTTGTGCAGAAAACGTACTTCAAATATTCCTTAACCCTGTTACGCAGTCTTCCATGCTATTCTTATAATGGTTCAAGCAACAACCCTTAATGTGGCCTTCAATTCTCACAATAAATCACTGCTTACCATCATGATGTCCAATAATGTAAGTATGTAGCTTTATCATATAGCTACCCTAATTTGTTTCAGAATCCAGTGTCTTCCTGTATCACAGGTCTTAAATATTAATATTTTAAAATAACATCTTTTTTGATAATATTATTTGTTTATATCAGGTTTTTATGAGTAAAAGCTAACTAAGTGTTTCTAAAAATTGCAGTTCGTCGAAATAAAAGGAAGTGTTTTCAAGAAGTTTGAGAAGAACAATCTTTTTCAAATGTCAAATAGTGGTATGTATAGTAGTGCTGAGCAGGAGAAAATGTGAAGAGAAAGGCTGTTTATTTAATTCATTCATGTATTTAATGCAATCTTACTATAAACATTTTATCTTGGTGCATTTGAGTGTTCTGACTTGCATTCCTCATCTCCCCTTTTACTCTTTGGTTCAGTGGGATGAAACTGAGATGCACTTCAAGAAACATTCCTTTTATGGCAAGTTTTTGTTTGAGGTGCTCAAACAGCCTACTGGCTTTGTGCTGAAATGCCTGTGCTTCCAAGTGATCGTGTCTTCTGTTGCTGTATTGGCACAGTGACCTCAGAATTTATGTTGTTGGGTGGCTGTGAGGGTGGGTCTTGAAATACCTCTTCTCTCACCCTAAAACAAACTAAAAAACCCAAAACAAACAAAAGAAAAAATGTAACAAAGCACCTGATATATGAGGGAGATACCAGAGATAACTCCAATTTTTTATATTCTCTCAAGGTAATAGATAGAGGTTACTTAGTAAACATGCTTCTGGCATTTCTTAACTGTATTGCTGCTTAGGATGAATTTTGGGAACTTATACTCAGTGTGTCTCATGAGGAAGAGCTGTTCAGGTATCCTTTGATGGAGATTCTTCCTAATACTGATATCAGCCATTTGAAATATTTACTGAATTTTTGATTTCCAGGCCAGTAGGAGTGATTACACTTTAAGGTTGTGCTAGATCTTCTTTGCTTGTACTAGTTTTGTAGAATCTCAGAATGCCCTGAACTGGAAGAGACCTCGAAGACTGTCTCGTTCCTACCCCGTGCCATGGGCAGGGTCACCGTTCACTAGACCAGGTTGCTCAAAGCCCCATCCACCTTGTTCTTGGGCACCCCAGGGATGGGACAGCCACTCTGGGCAGCCTGTGCCAGTGCCTCACTACCCTCACAGTGAAGAATTTCTTCAGTATATCTGATTTGAATTTCCCCACTTTCATTTATACAGATGAGCAAAGAAAATAGAATATATTCTTTTCATTCTAGCTCATAATTTTTAAGCCAGATAACTCAAATGTGCAATAGGTTAAAAAACAAAATGGCTACTTATTTAAAAACAGATGATTTATATTTTTGTATCACAAGTTAAATTTTCAACAGGCTTTCATCAGGTTTTGAGTTCTAACTATTGTTATGACTTTTGTCTAATTCATCTGCAAACTGCAATATTACATGCAAATGTTTTGTCATTCTTTGGATGGAAGACTATTTACATAAAACCTTAAATATGTCACAGAAAATTATATAACAAAATTAAAACTAAATTTTAAGTTACCACATAGATGCTCTTAAACCACCCCTAAAAGATCTTCCCAGCTGTGTTGATTATCTGTTTATGTTGTAATAATAATATTATTTTTGCTTCCAAGATTTAATTGCTTATATTTTTAAAATTAGAGATATTTAACTTTACAGTGAGAATGCTAAAAATGAAATTTACTTAACTACTAACAGAAAACCTAGATAAGGTTTCTTATTAATGCAGAAAATAGTTCCAACTATTCATCTAGCTCTTCTGTCTAAAGGTGAGGCCTCTTTCATGTTGAAATAAGCAAGGCACTGATATTAGGAATTGCTAGTAGTTTCCTCCATAAAAAGAAAAGGATATCAATATTTTATTGCTGGACATCGTTATTGAAGACTCATAATAGCAAAACCAGGTTGTCCTTTATCAGCTGATGGAAGAAGTATTGCCATTCATTAAACAGTGTGGGGATGGAAGCAGTGGGTACGTACATAGAAGAGTGCACAAAACAACCTAATTTATTCCTTTCAAACAGATAACTATTCCTGGAACACCTTTCAGTATGGTTATAAATAGCAGTGTTTTTCTTCTCAGAGATAAATAGCAGACAGATTTTTAGTAGAGCTTTTCACCTCTTTTGAACTTGAACAGATTTACTGCATCACAGCTTCAGTAAGGATGCAACAATATTGCTTCAATTCATTTATTCTGATCATTTTAGTATCCTTTAAATGTTTTATTTCATGCAGCTGAAATGATGGTGCATCTTGTGCTGTGCCAATACTTTATCCTACCCTGGAACTGAGGCTAGTCTGGTCCTGTCAGTTGAGCTTCCAGTTAGCCTTTGGAGTGTCTTGTGTGTCCTAGAATACATTGTGCTTAAACTGCTTGCCTGGGCTGAACTAAACTTCCTAAAGGAGGTACTAAATTTAGGCACTCCCATATATTTCCCACCTTTCTCTGATTCTTCCAGGAGTTTTCTAAGTCATCTGTAGGGTTATGATGGTAGCAGTGGCTGATTAAGCTTGGACACACTGAATGGATTCCCCTTGTCTCACCTTTACTGGGGCTCAGCTCAAAATATTACTGTTGACAAACATATATTTTCAATTCAATGTAAAGGTACTGATTAGTACACAGCAGGTAACTATAGTCATTCTTGAGGGGAATAACAGATAACTCACGGGGACATCTGAGGAATTTCTCATGAGCAGGTGAAACTCTCTTATTTAACATGTTAATCAAAAGAAAAGTATGATGTAGCAGAATAGCAATGATCACAAGAGTAGATACTGTGTTCAAGCGAAGTTACTACAACTAGAATGCAAAAGCAAGTTGTCTTGTGAATAGAAGTGTGAAAACAGAAATGAACTGTGCAAGCTGTACTTTCTAAGACATGCCCTGTATCACACATTGAAATACCTTGCAGGGCCCTGCTGGCTCAAGCTTCTATGTAGTAAGACATAAACATGGGAAGTGCCACCAAGCTACCAGTTTAGATCTGGAAATTGTGAAATAATTTTCTCTTGGCATCGTGCTCAGCACCAGCTGCTGTGTGGCTGTATTACTTTTCCCAGTATTTACATTTCTGGACTTAGTCGAGTCAGTGATCCTTCTCACGTTTGTTATGACCATTTAAAATCCTACTGTAACAGCTAATTCACTAAAACTTCAAGACTAAAATAACTGACTCATCTACATAAAAATTAATTGAACAGGACACGAAATATACATTTGTTAAAACTAAACCTGTTTCCTTTTCGGGGCAGATCAACAAAGACCTTGGGGCTTGTGTAGCTGCTTGAGACTGCAGCTACAGAATGTGGGACTTCAACCATGCTGTTCCCACAGCTTTGATTTATCAGCTGCAGCAAAACTGCTCTTGCATTGTCACCTTGACTTCTACAAGAAAATTTATGCACACCCAGGCAGTCTAAACACTGTAGCCATTGGAAAACACTTTTAAACAGAAAACCTTTTATTTGTTGTATCAGGAAGAAATATTTCCCTAAATTTAAATAGTATATTCTCACTTTGAAATGGTTATCTGTAAACTAATTTTGTAGGGTAGGTATTAGAGAACAAGGAGACCAAATTATAAAGAGAAGTTCCTTCATCATTGTTACAAGCCCAGCATGCTGCCTTCCTTTATGCTTTTAAATGTCTTATTTTAATTTCAAGCTGTGCTCTAAATTAAAAATTTTCACAAAACTCAGTTGTACCTCATATAAAGAAGTGCATTAGGTATAGTGCATTAGATTATGGTTGTTAAGCCCGACTCTTCCTTGTTTTTTTAAATCTCTTGTCTCAAGAATTTAACATTTATTCTGAAGTTTTAGGAACTCTTTAGGAATTATTAAGAAAAATACTGTTTTTCTTTATAATTCTTTACTTTTTCTTCTCTGCTCCTCTTCTTTGTTCCAAATTTATCAGTCTTTGTCTTTGATCACAATATTGAATAGCTTTTTTTTTTCCTTTGGTCTTTGAAATCTGAACTGCTTTCTCATGTGGCTTTAGGTTTTTTTAATACTACTATTCTAATCAAGTAGTTAATTTTAAGGATGAGGGATTTGGGGGCAGGACTATGTTTAAGATTAGTGTGTCCTCAGTGATTCCTTGTTCAGTGTTTGATCATTTCTTGTGCTCTGGTCACTTGTTGGGAGATAGTTGGCACTACAGTTATTTGGAAGTTGCTGAGATGTAAAGCTAAAGATCTTGTTTGACTTCTTACATTCTACAATTTATAACTAGCTTTTGATCTAAACATATAAACAGTGGGATAATATTATAAAAATCTTTATTTTTCTTTCTGATTTGGGATTCCTGCATAATGTGTCAGGGAATCTGGAAGGAAATAGCTATGTGTTCTAAAGACAATTTACCCCACTTCAGGATCTCTGTTCCTCGGATCTTGCTGTCTCTTAATTACCACTGCAAAGTACCTAAGATCTTTAGGATTCAGGAGATGGTTGTTTGAGATATTGGCTAATTAATGACACTAGTCCATACTAGATACAGTGCTGTGCCAGGAATCTTTATTTCCAGTAACATTTATTTCGTGTCTTTACATGCTTTCTAAAAGCAATGATACCCTTTGGCACACTGAAAATTAATTGCTGGATATGTGTTCCTACTTTTCTGGAGGA
Organism: Cettia cetti; assembly: GCA_013401135.1. Classification (NCBI taxonomy): domain Eukaryota; kingdom Metazoa; phylum Chordata; class Aves; order Passeriformes; family Sylviidae; genus Cettia; species Cettia cetti. The sequence continues at coordinate 33,210 of VZUI01075005.1, forward strand.
TTTATGGAAGGGCAGATGTGTTATTAATATGGGGATAGAACTCTATTAAAATTGAAATGGCAGAGTTCATGTAAGTGGGGCAAAAAGTGTTTAAAATCTGATTTAGCTATGTGCAATCCTTTTTTGGGCTTTACTTTACATAACCAAGAGGAAAATAAAATACATCTTGCATTTTTTTCCCTTTATTGCATTTATGGCAGTATATGCATTACCTGTCTCTAAAATAAATGTTTACCATCTCTATTCATATGTCAACCCTTACAGGCACGTGACTTACCTTAATGGAAAAGGGTGTATTGTGGTTAGTTTTTGACATGTGACCACTAAGTTCTGATGTACTAAGTCTTGGAATGTCTGATTCTCCCTTTTCCTTTTCAAAATACTGAAATACATACTTTAAAGGCAGTTGAAAAGATTTAATCATATCACTTGCACCACTAGAGGATGCATAGAAGCACAGGCAAATACAGTGTCATCTCTCAAAATAATCTGGAGTGTGTATGGGCAGTATGTAGTATGATGTGTGTCAGGCTGCAGGGCCAGCCCTGGCACAAGTGCAGCTTCAGCATGGCATTAGAATGCAGTCTATCAGTCATAGAATGGCCTGGGTTGGAAGGGACCTGAAAAATCATCTACAGCCAACATTTCTGCCATGGCCAGAAGTGACCTTTTGCTAGACCAGTTTGCTCAGAGCTCTATCCAACCTGGCCTTGAACACTTCCAGGGATGGGCCATCCACAGCTTCTCTGGGCAACCTGTG